>JAVJIF010013604.1:0-86743 GCA_038442645.1 Agave tequilana | reverse complement strand
ATAAGCATATACCACGAGATTCAATTAAAGCATCCTCTATAACATCCAAAGGTCTCACTAACAAAGTTTATCCTGAACAGTTTCTGAAAGGTTAATTTTTCCCCACCTCTATTACCTCCATGCCAACACTTCTTATCCTCCTTAAAAAACACATATTTTAGCTAAGCGGCAAGCTTACCATCACCATCAATGAAGATCCGTTCATTCTTTTGCACATATATGTTAAACACTCTTTCTGTATCCCTCTTCAGCCCGCTCCATCAGCCTGGCTCATGTTTTTGAGTAATACAGTCAACCTTCTTTTTATTCAGAAGCTTTGTCCGACTTTGACCTAATTACCGTCCATGCTTCCAAGCTTCAATGTACCTGTCTTTCTGCCATCTGTTTCCTTGTTAATACCTTTACCTAGCTCATGAAGAATCTCCTTCCTAATGAGGCCTTTGAACTGCATCACTTTTATAATTGTGGGATGCAATATTAAGCAGCAAACAAAATGTGAACATCCTCTTTCTGTAATTCTTACAGAGAAGCTAAAGAACTCAGGTGCAGATAGTAAGTTTCTATTGTTTCATTGAGCCAAATAGTTGCGTATCAAGTTCATATTTCATACATAAGTATGTCAATAACATGCAATTTAAGAGAGGGCAACCTTGGAATTTTAATTACGATAATAGCTCTGTAACCTGTGGTTCTGCATGATCTAGGGAAAAAAAATATATTTTATACATTCCTTTTTGTTGTCATGAGAATGCAGTTTAATGCTAATGTTCTTATTTGACATGGAAATTTTGCAGGGCAATGGTTCATTCTTCTGTCTCAGGGAAAGAATTGTTTGTTTAGGAAACTCAACAATCGAGAACAACTTGGGCTCGCCTGCATCTTTGAGTAGTTCTTCAGCCATGGTAAATGTCTCAGATGGTTCAGGGGAAAAGCTGAAACAGAAAAGGCGTAAGAAAAGAGGACGAGTCTTTGATAGACATAGTCGAGCTGCCGAATTGGAAGTATGTTGTTTGACTTGTACATGATCTTACAGATATAGATTAATTTTAAATTTTCTGTCATTTCCTTTATTTATTACATTGGTTCCTGTTCTAATGTATGAACATTTGATTGTTGACAATCAAAAGATTGCTGTTTAGTTACTCATTCTGCAAACAGTATGGCAACCCATTCGTTGGGGGTAACGGGCTTCTGAATCCCATTAGGGCTGCACCTTCAACTTTTCAGCATGTAGGGCTCTCTTTCTTTAACTCTATGCAGCATAGCCTTCTTTCTGGATTGGTTTCTCTATTATTTCCCCCCTATTCCTGCACACATACAACAATTTCATGCATCCTATTTTCTATTTTAGTTTGATATTCACATAATGGACTAAGACGTCGTGTCTATTATGCGAGATTACACTTTATAATCAGTATGCATTCATTTGCCATAATTGGCAGTTTTGTCATCTGTCTTGGCAGCCCTAAATACAATTAGGACTCCCAACTTTACCATTTTCATCTAATGACATAATTTCAACTTTCAGAAGGAATATGATAAGGGCAACTAGTTAGTCTTGCATTCTAGGCTGTAATTTAGTTTACTTGTTTTATTGAGCGCAAGTAGGCTTCTGCAATTGTGCTTAAACTGTTGGAATGTCATGTTATTAACATCCTTTCTTTGTTGGGGCAGATGCATTTCCAATCTCCCATGCTAGTAAATTCAAAATGTATTGGATCAAACAACAATACTCAAAACTGCCGTTACCACTTTATTAGCACTAAGATTTCTCTATTTGTGCAACTTAAAATAGTGAAAGACTGTATCATGTACTTGAGTGTTAATTTTTCAACAGTATGTCTCAGCCACAAGATTGCGTCTACCTGAAGAATTTCGTCTCTGCGAACACTAAGCTAGTTCCAAGCTATATAAGGGTTCTTCTTGTCAATATTCCAATAAGGGACTACTTCTGCTGTCAGCTCACATCCCTGAAATGCTCTAGAAGCTTTTTCTATGTTATTTTAGGTCTTCCCTCTCCCATTTCATTATCCTTAAAGCACAAACATGTAATGCCCTCTTACTGGGGCTCTTTTCAGCTTAGTGTATTGCATGGCATTATTTTAGCCTTCTCGCTGCTATTTTGCTGTCAACTGGTATGGCGTATATGCTTCATCCTGCCAAACCACTTATCACCTAAGTCTTCCCATGTCTCATTTTGTTTTCGTCTCTCTTTACTTTCGTTTTCTTTCTTTTTTTGTAATCATCCTGAACCTCAAAATTGTTCCACATTCTTTAGCAGACAATGGGGCCTTGTTGGCGTGATATAAGATCATTATTTTTTGTTGCCAAGCTGTGGGTGAGTAGGGATAGCCTATAAGCACTATGCTCAATAACCTAGTTCAGCTTGGCTGAGTAGGGATACCCTATAAGCACTATGCTCAATAACCTAGTTCTATTATACTTTTTCTGTTTATATTCCTCCTATTTCTTATGAGAGTTCATGGTCAGAAAAGTAATCTTGTTATGATATTGCTTGGCCATAAACTTTGTTGGTTTTTTTTAATTCAATTTGTGCTTATTATTTGTCTTATGAGTTTTAAGCACCTTGTCCATTTGTTTTTTTCGTAGTTCTGTTCTACCTCTATTGTTTCATCAAGAAAAACCATGTTATCAGTAAATAATATTTACCATGTGACCATGTCTCTCATCCTGAATACCAGCTGGGATTTAATTATTTAATTATTCCAAAGATTTAGTACTAGTTTGTAGGCATTTATAATATGGTGAAACTGTCACCATATACATCTAAGTTCGCCCTTTGTGCACTCCATATAGTATTTTTTTTTCTCTTCATATTGTTACAATATTTCGTAATAAATGATATCCTTTTCGTTTTACAATATATCATTTTTGTTTGATACACAAGACCTCATTTTTAACTTCACGAGTACTTTGCTTTAATGTCTTGTTCTTTCATTGCCTGACCCAAGACATGATTAAGGAGGTTATGTTATGCCGACAAAGTTCATCATAGAACTTAGATCTCGATCAAATGATTCCTGAAGATCATATGCTATTGTTGTACATTAGACAAGATGTTCATAACTTAAGTAGCTGATTTGGCAAAATTTTGTTCCATAATGTTCACACTACATGGGTGTCTCGTTCTACCATAATGATACCATTGCTGCTCTAGGGTACTCAGAGCTTGAGTTTAAGATTTTCCACACCATGTTTTTTTTAATATTAGTATCTGTTTTTAATTATACAATTGATTTATTAGGTATGCGATTTCATAATTTCTGTGTTTTTTTTTATTTTTTATTACTTGTCATTAGTTTATGGTTATTTTTCAAAGAAACCAGCTCCTACTAAAGGGCTTGAACCCTGAGCTCCCTCTTTCTGCTTTGCTTCCACTTTTGCTTTCATGTTTTCCCTTTTTCAATTGTAAGACGTAGTGACACCCATAAATAACAATAAGAGATTCCTTTACATGTGTGCCTTGAGCAGACGCATAACCATATTTTTTAATTAAAATTCTTTATCACCACAGTTATACTAGGGTCAATTACTAGATACTTTTCAAGGTTCCTGAAGACATTTGTCATTTGAGCGCAGCAATTGCGACATTGATGTCAATTTGAAATAAGAAAAGTTCCAGAAAGGGAAGAATATTTAAATGGAATCTGATGTTTGTAATCTGCAGATATGTCTTTTTGTTGTGCGAAAAAAATTATAATTGTTGTTATTTGCTTTACATACATTTCATATTTTTGTTCATTCACTATTTGCTTATGTTTTACTTTTTAAAGTTAATTAATCTATTCATTGTGGAATGTATTGTTATTGTTTACTATTTTCTTGTTATCAACCTTGGTTGATGTTGTTCCTTTTCTCATGATTAGGGAAGTTATCTTACTAAAGTGAAAGAACTTGCAAAAATAAAGCAAAAACAGGATGAAGACAAATTAGCAGCCAGGTTACATTCATTCAGGTAATTTTGTTTTTGTTCTTATGCATTCCTGAAATATTTAGTTATTCTATCATGCATTAATTTTACATTGGACGATCAAGTTAACAATTTATGAAAACAGTATACATTTTCTTTTCACTTGAGAAGCTCTGCAAAGATAACCACACATTTTCATGGCACTATGTGCATGAAAGTGTTATCAATTCGTCATCCAGGATGTGACATTTTATGAAAGACTACACTAATGACATGAATTTGGAAAAGAAAATCTTTCAGCTGTGCTTTTGAAGTACATTGCTCCAAAACTTTCAAATTTTTTTACTGCTACTGGTTTGAGAAAGACTTTACTTTCATGCTACACAGATCTCCTATTTCCTTCTTGAAAATAATCTATAATCATAGTTTAACTTTTCTAAGTCATGTAATGTACCTAGATGATTTCTAGGACTAACTGCCGTTATTGCAATCAGAAGCTGTTTTATCCCTGTCTTGTCTTATAAGGAAATCCTGCTCCTTGTTTCTTACTAGAACACAACAACTTGACAAAGTTACATACCAAGTATAATAAAAAGGGACCCCCTGAGTCTATGGTGCACAGTTTTTTCTTTAGGCCTGCATAGAAATCCCATTAAGAATCAGATTGCGGCTCCCACAAATGGTTCTATAAAATAAATTGTGGTTAAATATTCTCCTTTACCGGTTCAATATCTTCACTTGTGTGGAAAAAACTATACCCAAACTCCTAAGTTATCTCTTTTATGGAGAATGAAACTAACTCAAACTCCCGTTTGACTATATCTCTAGCTATACTATTGCAAGTTGCAAAAGACCGTCAAACTGTTGAAAAAGCTTAAATAGTTTCTAATTAATTAAAAAACCCCTAAAGTTAACGTCTTTTACCGATTATCTCACTCTCTCTCTCTCAACGTTTTCTATATGTACTAAAACCAGTTATCATATTGGTGCAGTGGCAATTTCGTGTCTGCTGGAAGTGTTATCCAAACCTCAGAGAAAATAGAAAGGATGAGGGCCCTAAGGTTCATAACAGCCCCTGTGAAGGTCAGAGTTAGATAAGTGATCACTTTTTAATATTTATCCTACAGTGTTAGGCATGCTTTACTGTAGCTGAAGTATTTCCATTGCATCGTATGTGCAAAGCTATGTAATGCTTAGTTTTCTGTGATCATTTTATAACGTGTCCTGTGATTTAATAATTTGCATATATTCTATATATTGCTGTTGCATCATATACACAATTCTTTGAGTACTTTGTTGCTTAATGTTGTCAGTTATATATTTTCCACAATTGAATATTTCTCAAAAAGAATTGCACTTGTTATTTATGTAGTTGTTCATCTGATAATTATGTATTGGTGGCATTTATTTACACTTTTCGGTGAAAAGTGACTGTTTTGCAGGTCCGTATAAATTCTTGTACTAAATTTGAGGCTTTGTCTGAATGTTCATATTTATTTGCATCTGTTTGTATCTGTGATTTGTACACTCATTTCAATCTGTTGTGGAAGGTCAATTTTGGGAGATTTCTGAACTTGAACTTCAGACATAGCCTTTGATGTGAAGAGAAAGTTCTCATGCATCATGTTTTTGTTTATGAAGCATAATTACCCCATTCTTAGTAACTGCATGGATCATTAATGTGGAAATCATCAATATGATACATCCATATAAAATGGTTTGTAACATTTAACTGTACTACTAGCTTATTTTCCTTGGTAGATTATTTCCCCCCTTTCTTTTAGTTGACTTGGATTTGTGTATATATTCTCTGTTTTGCTTTTAATTGATGTCATGATGATAGTATTCTAGATGAAGTTCTAGTAGGCATCTTGTTTACAGTAGGTAGTAGGTAGCTGTTGTTACATGCCTTTTGTGGTCTATAGAGTTTGCTTTTTGTTCACCTTTCTTTATCTTGGATACATTTGCTAGAAAATTGAAGTTCTCAATATAAAAGGATGTCAAATGGGTGAATATTTTATTTTCTTTCGATAAGTTTTTTGTAATTATTATTTTAATAGGAAATGGTTTAGCATTTGTTATTATATTTTCTTGACGGCATTAGTTAGTTTGAAATCGTCTGTTTCATGAGTCAAATTTTTATGTGATATTTCAATTTGTGCAGATGAAGTCTTTTGGTTCACGAGAGCATGTTCCACTATGCTATCCTGAAGTTGTTTTATGCGTGGAGATTTACCACAGTAAGACCATGTCTAAAAAGGTATGGATTTTCTTTGTGAATAATTTAAATGCAGTAGCTTCCCCTTTGTACTTATAACTAGTAAGATCACCTTGAAATTTAATATTATTCAAATTATTCCTTGTTTATTATTCTAAATGTTTGGGGGGGGGGGGTTACAATGCATTTCCCGGTCAAATCATTTTATGCTTAGAGGACTTTGATCTTCTTGCAATTTGAGATATTGAAAGTATTCCTTGTTTATTACTTTGAATAGTGATATATACACAGAACCCCCTTATGTTTTAGCCGCATATAGAAATGCCCACTAACTGTTGATTATTTTCACTCCCCTCTGCCTCTAACATCTGATTTTGTTCACTTTCTCCCCTCGTGCCGCTAAATCCATGACTTTTAAATTTTAATAGTTCAATGTTGTGAATACCCTTATCTATCTAAAAACATATTCAAACTCTTTCTCCCCAAAAACCAATTTTCTTTCCCAAAATACTCAATTCCTCTCTATCTGTATTCTAATTCGAGATAGCCTTCGTCCTTTCCTTTTCCTTTTCTCTTCTTCCCTAATCCCTTCTCTCAAACACGCAAAAACCCTATCTTATGACAAGGTTCCTCACCTTTCAGTGAGCCCCCTCTTTCTTGCGATTTGAGAGCCCCTCCTCTCTTGAAAGTTAAGCATTTGAAAAAAAAAACCCATTGTAGATTCAATTCTGCTCGTTAGTGTTACGCTAATTTCAAAGTACTAACTGATTGACTAATGGAAATGGTTAGCAATTATTAACAAAGATTGAAAAATAAGAAAAGACTTATTTTGCTTGTGAAAAAAAAAAGTACAAAATCAAATCTTTCAGCCAACCCTACCCAATATTTGAGAACAGTAGACAATAAAAACTTTCCAATTAATAGCTAGAAAATAATTAGAAAATTTACTGTCATCACCTATTTGAGCACACCTACAAAGTAATATGAGCAACTCCATGTTATGAGATGAGTTACAAATGCCGCCGCTACAAGTTCTACAGCTAGTTGATGAATCAAATTAGTTATGCAATAATGAGCTAGCATTATTATTGTGCTTGGCAATGGAAGAGGCGGGACAATGTTTTAACTGAGAAAGGAACGAGAGAGGAGGGCAGTTTGTGGGAAGGAGAGAAGAGGAAGGAGAAAGGAAGGGCTCTCAGAGAGAGAGAGAGAGAGAGAGAGAGAGAGAGATTTGGGGAGGAAGGAGGTTTAAAATGTTTTTAGATGGAAAAGGACAATTTGGTCAATAAACAATTAAAATTTAACAAATGATATGAATTTAATGGCGGAAGCGGGGAACAAACAAATTGAGCATTAGGGGTATTTTTGTACATGGCTAAAATGAGAGTTTTTTTGTGTATTTACCCTGTTGAATATTTGGGTAGAGATGCATTAAGAAGCACTTGCTGATTAAATCATATACCCTTATCATCATGTTGGCTTTTTTATCATTCTGAGGGACTTTGATATGGGAGGAATTATACACACAAAATTAAGAAGGCTACGCGGGAGGAAGCTCGGCCAGATTATACGATTCTCGGCCAGATTATACGATTGTCGGTCAGCCAAACCTAATTCTGTAGATTGATACCAAATCCCTTGTTGCGGAAACATTTGAGTGAATGAGAGGGTGGGTGGGTTGGGTTTATATAAAACCTAGAGAATGAAGCCAAATGGAAGTTCAGCTCTTGCAACCAAAGAGCAATTGAAAACACTCCAAGTATGTCCTTGACTTAGACCGAATTCAGGTGAAAGGGAAGATTGTAAATATTTGCTGTGAGAAATTGTATTCATTTTTTTGGCACATATATAAGCCAAAATGCTAAACTGCAACAAGTCCCAGTAGCATTCTGATCCATCAATGGTATATATAAGGCAGTGTATTGTATTATTTTGAGGGAAGATATCCTTTATCATTGGTGAGAAAGGCTTACGCCCAGAATGTTGGAGCTGTACTCTTCACCTCCAAACTGGAATACCGTCACCTTAAACTGGGACCAGAGTTCCACCATTAGTTTGAGTCAGATTTTTTTATTATCCTTTTGTTTCAACCCAAAAATTTATGCTTTGTTTCAACCACGATTTATCTGGTGCATGAAGTTCCCCCATGCTGTTGTTCTACTTGGCCACTGCATAACTATCTTTCCATTTGGGAAAATTCCTTCATATCCTTTTTTGAAATTTTAGATGTCATGCATTGCCAGTTGACAGTTTAAGTGCCATTGTTCTTGTATCCACAGCTATACGCTGTTGTGTGGATGCTTGGCATGAACTAGACAGGGCTCTGCAACACTACTAAGAATGTGGTGAACAGGACACAATACTTCTTCGTGATAGATCATAGTATTATTTGAAAAAAATGAAAAAAAAATAAAAAAAATAAAAAAAATATGACTATCCCCTTGTAGTCTTCTTGGCGGAGCATATGTTGGTGAATAAGGAAACACAGGTTTCTGGAATGTTATGACAAGTAGTGTGGAAAGAAAGTACTTAACTAAAAGAAGGAAGCCAAAGTTAAAATCTTGTGTACTCTGCATGTTCTGATGGATGGCTTACGGTTATCTCATCAGTGGCTATGTGGTCTCCTGTGGCAACTCATGCAATTTGATGTCGTCTTCTATACACTGCTAATGTCCTCCTCACCTCCGTCCAACATGGCACCATATTAACCAAGTAGCACTGTTGCTAGTTCTTTGTCCAAGCTTATGGTCCGGCTAACACAATCCATTACATTTCTTGATGTTCATACTCAAATATAAAGGAGGGATATTAAGATACCATTATGTTGTATGGGAGGAGGGTAAAATTCTTTCTCCCAGCTTCACTGAACAATCTAAAGTTGCCTTTTACATGCTTCTATTTTCTCTGCTTGACTTCATCCAAGACGGCAACATCTTAACCTCCAATGCCTCTGCTGCCAAAGTTATGGGCCAGCTGCATAGCAGTGTTGTCCATTACATGTTTGGAACTGTGTGGTTGTGCCAAGCCTTGGATGCTGAAGCCAGAGCTCTAGGCCTAGGTATCACCAATTTTATCCTCTCTGGGTGAACATGTAGTGGACATGGTTTTGTGTATTCTATAAGGATGGTGTTCCTTGGCTATCCTTATATTAAAATGTTGAACTTCTGAAATTTTATTATTCTAACGTATAATGATTGATTGAGTGGTTACTTGTACCATATGTAACAAAAAGTTTTCGTATTGGAACGTGTCTCATTCGGGTCTTCAGCTTGCATGCTGCCTTAGAGATATTTGTATTCAATATGTCAACCCTTTTCGTCATTCTTCGTTGGCCTATATTTTTCTGAGTTGAATGAATTCCAATAATAACTCTTTTTGATATCTTTGTCCATATTCTTTCTGATCTAGGGGACTTGTTGGTTTTGTTCACTGGTTGCATGAGCTTAATTGGATGATCAATAAGTTAGGTGTCCTCACTTGCCAACCAGGTTTCTAGGTTTTATGATGAGGCCCTCTCCGATGAACTTGGGTAGGAATTTATACCATTATATACCATCTCATGGAGGGTTTAGGTCAGGGTAAAAGACTGTTTAATTTTTGTTCACTTTAGGTCCTGCCTCATTGCCCATTTGTAATTAGAGCCTTAGAGGCTTGGATGGTAATGATCTTATATCTATGGTTTCAAATATTGGCCGATTTCCGATATATATCGGCAATATCGGATCGAGTTTTGAGGTATCCGGTTCGATATTAACCCTATGATATCGGCTCATATTAGGGCCAATATTGCCGATATGGCCGATACTACTGATATTTATGAAGTTGATCTTAAAAACAATTGGTCAATACTGGTACTGACATTTTAAACCATGCTTATATCCTGTGTAGCATGGACACTCCATGGTAGGAACTGTGTTGTGTTTGAAACGTATCTGACACGCGTGTCATGTGTAATTTTAAGAATTTGTTGCGTATCCGCATGTCGTGTCTTTGTTGTAGTAGCCCTGTCCGTGCTACAGAGCTTATGTCCTTTTCCTAAATAAAAATTTTTATTTATAAGTTATCTAATAAACTAAACATGTTTTCATGCTTCATAATTTAATTGTTGCATAGATAAACTAATAATCAACTAAGGGCCTGTTTGGTTAAGGGTGGAAGTGAGGAACTGAGGAATTGAGGAAGTAGTAATAATTCCCTTTGGAATTTGAGAATTGGTTAGTAAGTTCTTCGGTGCTTGGATGCTATTGAGAAGTGTGGTTTGGAAAATATTTTATCTTTTCTGGTGTTTGGATGGTAATGTGAAAGTGGAAGTGGAAAAGTTGACCACAAAGTTGACCGTAAAATAATATTAAAATAAAAATTAATTAAGAAAAATAAAAAATGGACTGTAATTAGAATGCAAGTGAGATATACATGATCAAAAAATTAACTGTTTGTGCTACAACTTATTACAAATGAGATTTACATGACTACAAAATTAACTGTAGCACTCTGGAAGTGAGGAAATGATTGTGTAAAAGAGAAAAGAGAAAAAAAAAGGGGTTTTCTTATTTTTTTTTTCGGTGTTTGGATAGATAGGGAAGTGAGCAATTATACTTCCCTATTTCCTTACTTCCGCCCACTTCCTTGCAACCAAACAGCCCCTAAAATTAACCATAACATTTATAATGATATTTTAATATTTGATGCTAATTTTAGGTGAAAAGATTCCTTGTAAAAATTAGCTTTGTTGCTGCACCATTGTTTTTTATTTTTGTAATATGTCAGCATCACTTTTCCTTCACTTGCACAAGAGCATGAAGTCTCTGACATTGGCGCACAGCTCATCCTGAAACAAAGTTTTTTCCTGACCTTCCAAAGCTCCCACAAAAAGCTAAAGATCATATTTAAATTGTTTTTGATGGTCTTTTCTAGCTGAGTTATAGGCTAAAAACCGTAGGAGATCATCTAATTGATACCAGGAATAGCAACTCCTTTAATGGATAGTAGTAAGTTACAAATGTAGGCAAAGACAGAATATGTCCAAATCTTTCTATTTGGCAAATTGCATGTGCCTGGCAGGTTGTACTCACACTTAATAGCAATCTTGATCACACCATATCCTGGACTCTCTAACGTCTCACATCTCAGCGTTTCACTATCAGTATATTACTCGTTGACAACGACCTTAGGACTGCTTAGTACCCCATCCTCTACTGTCAGGTACTTGATATTTAGCAAGCTGTACTTCTTTCTTTTCTTTTTCTTTCTTTCCTCTCTTTTTTGTTTTCGGAGGGGAAAGGCTGTGGCCCGGTCTTGAATCTATGATTCTGCGACCAAATCTTACCCCCTTTACCACTGAGCCAGGCCTCAATGGCCAAGTGGTATTATTAACATCTGCATAAATTATACAGTTGACTAAAGTTGCAATATTAACTGTAATGAATTCTGGATCTTAGATCAATCAAGATTTTTGGCAGTGATTCCTCTTCCTTTTTTTCCCTCAAAATTAATAGGGTTGCAGTATGCATGAACTATTAATTTCTCACCCAAACATATTGATTAGATCTTAAATTGGCCCTTTTTTTAATATATCCTCATTGCTGGCCATATCTATTTAAACTGGAAGTTACTGCTCATCACTCACCTACTCGATCGACTTACGTCACTATTGCCTGGAGATTGAATTTTGGGATTGGCATTTTGCAACAACTTGAAAATTCAACCTGTTCATTTTAGGTCAGTTTTTGTTAACACTGATGAAAACAGTGACCTGTGTATTTCAGTAAAAGTTTTTCCATCCATTTACTTCTGCGGAGTGAGATGCCGTCCACCTATCACCAGTCAGAAAATTAACTAAAAAGAAAAGAAAACAAAGTAAAGGATACACATCACACATACTTATCACATCACTACTGGCAGTACCAATCACACATTCTTATGCAGGATTTATGATAATGAAGCAATTATTTTTTTAAGTGACTATTTACAACTTTCTGTGCATGCAGACCCAGGAATTTTTAGTTTTGGGAAGCCAAACCCTTTCTGACTTGAGGGATAATATTTATTGCTTGACGGATAAGCTGATGCAGACAGCAGAACAACATGATCCTTCTGGATATTTCCTCATTGAGGTATGCGGCCTTTTTGTCCCCCTTCAGTATGTTGAAAATATTCCTCAGAATCTGCCTTCTCTTGCAGGATACGTTTTACAATGACCTTAGGGATCCTTCTGCGATTGATTATAGTATACCTATATTTGACTGGCTTAAGAATTGCAAAAATGAGGCAACAGAAAAATGGGATTTCATAATATCAGGCGAATTGAAGAAAAGGCAAAGGGAACTGCTAGGGGATGTTGACATCTCCAATTTACCTAACTTCAAAGCCGCATACATGCACAAAACTCGCTTTTCTGATTTGCGTTTTCGGCTTGGTGCTGGGTACCTTTACTGTCATCAGGTACTTCTGCCTCTCTAATAACTATTATGTGGTTTCAAGTATCATGAGTGTGTGTGTGTGTGTGTGTGTGTGTGTCATGTGTGTGTGTGTGTTTGTGTGTGTCCATCATATATACATATAACCTGCCGATAACTCTCCTCTCTCCTACGAGGTTTCAGGTAAATATTCCCGCAGTTATCGAACGGGGGATTGGTTTGGGTAATTTGTGAAGCGTGCGCGAGACTTGACGTTTCAAAACACACACACATACAATAAAAAGTTCTGGCACACATGTACATGCACATGCACGCGTGTGCACAAACGCACGAGTGAGGCTTTAATGCTCCTCGAGCATAACTAAGTTATGCCAACCTTTAAAAGTGTATAATATACAAAGAAATTGGACGATCTACTCTGTTTGTCTCGATTTATATGTTCTAAAAGGATCAAATTTCTTGATTTAATGTTCTTCTAAATCGACGATATTGTGGTCGAAAAGTTTTATTGTTCATAATGGATTTTGAGAACTTTTTGAACACATCATGCATTTAATGTTTTGAATCGACGATAAAACTTTTCGACCACAACAATTTACTGTGGCCGTGGAATTTCCAGTTTTATCGCCGAAAACATCCAAATAATGGATGATACCTTGAGCATCGTCAAACCACACACTGTTGCTATCCATTATGAATTCAACATGCTTATCTTTGTATCATGTCAAAGTGATAATCGTTATGCTTGATATTATACGCACTCGTTCACTATATATTTGGTCACACTTTTCTGTACACATGTATTCCTATCTGAAATATTTACTAGAACATAGTTTTCTTCCCCTCCCAGTCCCAATTTTGTCCATAGCACTTACCTGTTAGTTATAATATCCTGTTGGTCAGCAGTTCAAGAACTTATTTATGAGACTGGAGATTACTTCTGGAGCAATGGTGGAAATCATCTAGATTTTGATTTTTGTCAGGGTGGATTAATTTATTCAATTAAGAATGGTTGGCATGCTACCATCAGGTTCACATCCACATCCTCTCATGTCGAGCGATTTCTCTCTTCACTCACCCTCAAACTGTATTTTTTTGTCGTGCAGGGTAACTGCAAGCATATCATGGTGATAAGGGACATGAGATTGGTCCACCCAGAGGATGTGCAAAATCAGGCAGACTACCCGCTCCATACATTTCAACTCCGGACCCGTCACAGGAAATGCTCGGCCTGCAAGATTTTTCAGGCGACGAAGGTGACCGTGGATGACAAGTGGGCCGAAAAGAACCCTTCCTATTTTTGCATCAAGTGCTATTACCTTCTTCACTACAAGGAAGATGGTTCCCTGTTGTATCCTTATTCTGTGTTTGATTATTATCATGACTAGGCCAAAGCCCATATAAACCTTTTGAACCTTCTTTTTTTTTGCCTGGAATTAACCCACTACTATCTTTCTGTCAGCATAATCATAATATGCAATTTTTGATGCAAAAGTGGGATTAGCTGTAAGTTTGCAATCGAAATTCGACATGCAGGTGAATGTTATTTGTACAGGTGTCTTGTTTGTTCCAAATTTTGCGACTATGACGACTGATGTTTGCTTAGTGCGGGACGAGGCTAGGATTTTAGCATTTTATTCGAGAATCAACATGTGTTTCAAATTCACAGGTCTAAGAAAACCAAGAAATTTTTTTTTCCGACCTCATGTAGACCAACAGCTTGCTCCTCCTCCTTTGAATGCTGCAATTTAAGGAGGATGTTCGTTCTGAAATTTTAAGTGTTTAGTGAGATGCAAAGAGTTTGGGTTGTTCGACAAGTATGTCAAGAAGTCAAGTGTACGCTAGGCCGTATGAACTATAGTGCAGCTAATATTCATCATATTTGATATCTAGGGAAACTTGAGAAATGCTTCTACTCATATGATGAGTAGTATTTGAGTGCCTACACAAATTTTTAAAGGATCTTTTGTATACTTTAAGTCAATTTGCAAAGAACGACTTATTTTCTCTCTCTCGAGATAGTGTGAGTATTCAAATTGAATCTAAAGAAAAAAAATACTCGTAGTGAGCAGTGCTCAAAAGATTTTACATTTACAGCACTTTTTGGCTTCTACAATTTGAAAATTAAGGAGAAGCCTATAAGTGAATTAGAATGAGGACACTTTTACATCCACGTGCTTTAATTCTTAATATCCAAAATCTAGAAAGCTCCTAGCTGATACAGTATAAATAATAATTTTTTTTTTTGTTGGTAGGTGGGTGGGGGCGGCGGCAGTCGATATTTACAAATAAATTGTCGCATTTTTCTTGAAGATAGAAAACACAACGTGTTTGTTTGTGCAACTTGAGAGAGAGGGTGATTAGATCATCATCATCGGGTTCGTTGAAGGCCACATCAAAGGGGAGAAGATTTTCAAGAGGAAGGTGAGTAAGTGATTGTGTACAATGGAGAAGAGAAAAAGTAAAAAAATTTGTTCATTTTTCTTTTCTTGTGTTTGACTACGCAGAGAAGGAAACAATTATACTTTTAATTTTCCTTACTTCCACCTACTTTCTTGCAACCAGACACGATTGCACTCACAGCTGGCCGCCTCTCCCTCACAAATAAATTGTCACAGTCCTCTATAAAGACAGAAACAGACTCTGTGTTTGTTTGTGCAACTTGAGTGAGTGAGTGATCAGATCATCACCATGGGGTTCGTTGAAGGCCACATCGAAGGGGAGAAGATTTTCAACGGGAAGGTGTTTCCGTTGACGCTCCTCCCGCCGGAATCAGTCGGCAAAGAGCCCGGAGCATCCGATCTTGTGGCGATGGTGAGGGCGGAGAAGGAGCGGGTGGCGGAGATCCTGGAGCAGCACAGCGCTATCCTCTTCAGGGGCTTCAACGTCTCCTCGCCCGAGGAGTTCTCGCGGGTGGCGCAGGCGTTCGAGTGGGAGGAGTTCCAGTACAAAGGGGCAGCCGACCGCGTCAAGCTCGCTGATCGAGTCTACACGACCAACGCGGTCCCTCTTGATGTCGAGATCAATTTCCACCATGAAATGGCGATGGTAATGGCGACTAAATCCCTCTCCATACGCATAGGCACGCAACCACACTAGTAGCTAGAGCTGTTGTCATTCATTTGCTTGCTCAATGTTTGCGAGGCGACATGCTCACATCTTCATCTTCAATTAGAGCTGTCATTTCAAACGAGTCTTTCCCTCTCAAGAGAAAGGGTGATGAATTAACTCTTCCATGATATCAAATTTGATACTTACACCCCCTTAAATTCTCCTAAGAGCTGAACAAGCAAGTTCTTGCTCTTTCCAAATGGGGCCTGAAATGAAACATTTAGGGGTTGTTTGTGAGAGAGAGACAGGATTAAAAAAATATATATATTTTTACCTAGATTCTAGAGATCTGATTGTTGCCGAGCCCAAAATCAAGGACGAGAGCAGTCCACGTCAGATCTAGCTCGGATCTCTTTCTCTCTCTCTCTTCATTTTCTCTGTTGAAGAAACCAAATGTCAAAACTGACGGGACAACTCCTCTTCATGGGTTCTTCCCTCAGCTGCGACCAAACAAACAAGCCTGGATATAAAAGACCATGGTATAAAATTTTACTAGTAACTAATGATAACGAGAAAGCGCCATTACAACATACCGATGATATCTTTTGCAATGTACAATAGGTCAACAGTTCAAATTCTACTTGTATCAGATTAATTACAACTTATATATTTTTACTCTCTCTCTCTCTCTCTGCATATACAAATAAACCAGTACCAAATTCTTGTTAGATCTAAAGCTCTTGCTTTTCGACATTATTACGTTTGTAAGTCACTACCAATAGCTGGTATCTCTCGACAACACAAATAGTTGGCGTGTGGTTGCTATCACTGACACAACCTTGCCTCATTCTCTCTAAATTCAGCACAATAATATACAGGTGCGGCTCCTTCACTGACATTAATTTTCATTGCAAAACTTGTGAATATTATTATGTTTCTGATCATGACCAAAGCCAGAGTGCAATATTTGATCGCTTCAAATATCCTTTCCCTAGTTAGCATGAATTTGAAGCCACGTTTGTATGAGAAAAGGCAATAAGACTTGATTCGGTGGTAAGTGCAAAATTGGGTTATGTAAGGTACAGGTTAAGGATGGGACTGTTGGAATTTTTGTCTTTGAAGTTTCTTTTTTTGGAAAACATGAGTTTTGAAAAAGTGGATTTATTTATTTATTTATTTTATTTCCAGCATTTATGTGCTAACTAAATTCGAGAGAGTAACAACTCATTTAATTTTCATTAAAACTTTTTAGCCATTGCAAAATTAATCATATAATTAAACATGATTAATTAGTTATTATGTGTATAACGATTGGATATTTTATTGTATATTATTATGCATATGAGGAATTATCTCCTTAAGAGATGAATTTTTTGGATTGTGATATAGAGGAAAAATATATATCTCATTCCTCTCCCTCTCTTAACCAACAAATATTTTTTCTATTATTAAATTATACTACATGGGCGATCTCAAGAGGTATCTGGGTCATGAGACTGGGCCACTTATGTGTTGCTCAGTGTCGGCTACTTGGGGGTCACTTTACCGCCAGCACGGGGGAGGAAATCAGATTTCATAGGATAGAGTTTACTTGACCGTCGGCGATTTCTAAACTTATTTTTCATTCTAAATATTATGCAATAGAATTGTCTGATTAAATTTGTTTAATAGATGTTTTTGGTGAAAATATCCCCAACAGGGACTGCAGCAATATTTGTAAAAAAAATAAAAAAACAAAGAAACAAGAAAAAAAATTGTTTAACCTAAACATTACTGATCTGGTCGGCTGATTTTGTTGCTGCAGATAAAGGACTTTCCTCGCAGGATCATGTTCTTCTGTATGCAGCCAGCATCAGCAGGAGGGGAGACCTCAATAATTCCCAGCAATGTCATTGTAGAGAAAATGGAGGAGCAAATGCCAGAAGTGATAGCAAAGCTTGCTCAAGATGGTATCTTGCTTGTTCTTCACACAAAAATTGCATTTGAGAATAACATGCCCACTGTGGATCCTACAAGAGGCACTCCCATCTGGCACAAGATGCTCAAAACCACAGATCAAGTGGAAGCAGAGAAAAGGTATACACTTGCCTACTTCTAGTCAGGTGCATGGTTAATTCTCACTCACTCTATGTGTCCAACTATTTTGGCCATATGTTTTGGTGTGATTTGGTTTGATTCACATCAAGAAGCCCAATGCGTTTCTACTTGCATTTGTAGCTAGCATAAAGCCTTATGTCTTGGTGATAGTCACGTCCTTGGGGTGTGCAGCCCTCGAGTCTGGCTATCACTACTGGATGTAAATTGGCATAATTACTTGTCACCTGCTGCTCTGATACTATATCAATATTGCTTCATCAAAAAACTGAAAAGTTATTACATTCTGGATCGATAATATATACCAAGCACTCACAACACTAAACACTCTAATGCAATCGTCTCATTTCATGTATGTATTGATTTTTTCTTCTTTTTATAGGGCAAAGGAGATGCTAGCATGCAACTCTGTCAAGTTCAATGATGATGGGAGTGCGGATTTTATATTTGGCCCGATGAATCCGATACGGGAATTCAATGGGAAGAGGGTTATGTTTCAGCGCATACTGGGGTATGAGAATGATGAGAGGGACACATTTATTAGCTTTGGTGATGGGAAGCCTCTCCCATTGAGCTGCAGTCAAGTGATACAGAAGATATATGAGGATAACTGTGTTGATTTACCTTGGGAGAAAGGGGATGTGGCGGTGGTGGACAATCTAGCAGTCCAGCATGCTAGGCGTCCAGGGAAGCCTCCACGTGTGGTGCTCGTGTCTCTCTCCAACTAATATAGCTTGGGTAAGCTTTGGTCTTGTATGATGCTATATGTAATAGAGGCTTGCTTATAATTTTATGTAATTGCTTTTACAGTTCTGCTGAATGCCAATAAAGATGTACTTATAATTATATGTAATTGCTTTTACTTTTCATATACTATTTTAGTACCCAAGTGAATCATAAGAGAGAATAGACTCTATTTGACTTGTGTCTAACTAGTCGGCAATAGAGCCCATCTATTAATTATGTTTTGCTTTATGATGTTTTATGTCATTAGATGAGTATCATGTGAGTAATCAAAAGCTATTATTAGAGCCTCTTTCTTATCTATTCGTGCTCGACAAGTATAATCAGTTAGGGGGTATTATACCGAATGGAATCTCTCTAGCTTGTAGTCTACACAAAAGCGTGGACAAGTTCTAAAGTGCAGCCTTAATCAAATCATTAAAATGATACTAATCCTCCTACATCTTGATGCTATTATGGATGCATACTCATCCCATAATAAAGTAGAAAAAATTCTACACTTAGGTCAATAACCTTAGTTGTGGGCAAAAGATGCACAAAACGATGCTAAAGAAGATTACTTTCCCAGACACTGGGGGCCTATCAAGTTAAGTAACCTTGTGTATGCCAGTGATGATGCTTGTTTTACATGTGTTGAAGAATCAAGTTATATAGAACTTAGTTATGGGCAAGGTACGTGATTTTATATCTATGTCGCTACTTTCTAAGTAGTGCACAAGACTACACGTAAAATATTTTCCTAAATTTGGCTGGCTTAAGAACTGCAAAATGAGGCAACAGAAAAGTGGGATTTCATTTTATGAGGCGAATTGAAGAAAAGGCAAAGGGAACTGCTAGGGGATGTTGGCATCTCCAATTTACCTAACTTCAAAGCTGCATACATGCACAAAACTCGCTTTTCTGATTTGCGTTTTGTCAACAGGTACTTTTGCCTCTCTAATAACTATTATGTGCTTTCAGGTATATCTCTCTCTCACACACGCGCGCGCGCAGAGAGAGAGAGAGAGAGAGAGAGAGAGAGAGAGAGAGAGTAAAATCTTGTTGATAAGAGTTTTTTTAAACTCATCAGAGAAGATAACGTAGAGATCGGAGTTCAACGGTGTATGGTAGGAGACCATACGCAGCTGAAGAAAGTGGGCTGGTCAACCAGTTAAGCACAGAACATGTAGAAGGAGAAACAGGCATAGTGGTCAACCATAGGAGCAGCTCAGGAACATGTTGGAGCGATCGATCGCCCGATCGACGGTCCAGAAGGTCAAAACTGGATCTGCACAACTAGCGGTCAACTACACAGAGCGCAGTTTAACTCTGCACAGAGAGCGGTCGGCCGCCCGGTCGACTACACAGAGCTCAGTTTGACTCTGCATAGAAAACGGTTGGCCGCCCGATCGACCGCCAGGTCGACCGCACGTCTAGGCTGAGCAGTTTTCTATTATGATTTTGACTTCATTTCTGATCCGATTTCAGATTTGCTGGTTTTCTTTTCTTCTGAAAATCTCTGACTATATATAGAGGGTATTATCCCCATATATTATATACTGTAATTGATTGTTGAATAAGATCTCTCTCCCCTTCTGCCTCGAGGACATAGGCAATTGCTAAACCTAATTAAATTTGTGTGTTCTCGCTTTTTTCTCCTTATTTGTTCTTGCAATGGGTGATTATTCTCTGGTGTGCGACAATCTTCTAGTCGGTTTCTTTCAACAAGTGGTATTAGAGATTTTCGGGTTTCGGCGGGGAGTTTCGTTCGGGTGGAACAAATCACTTTGGAGACTGTCTACAATTTGTTAGAGATAAAGATCTAATCTTTCCTATTTTGATTTGTTTTCACCAATTAATTTTCGCATTACTTTGAGGAATCTACTGAGGAGATGACAGGAGATAGTCAATCCACAGTGAAATCCGTGAAATCTCATCCAACAAAGATCGATGTGGTAAAGTTTGATGGCATGAACAATTTTGGGATGTGGAGGTGTGAGATGATAGATACACTGACAACATCAAACCTCAAAGATGCTCTACGTTTAGAAGAAAAGCCGGAGGAGACATAGGAAAAAGATTGGGACAAGATGAACAAGACGGCGAGTTGCTTCATAAGATTTTATTTAACACGAGAGATCAAGTCCTATGTGATGACCAATACTTTCGCGAGGAAGATATTAGAGATCCTTGAAAGAGAGTACCTGACTAAGAACATTGAGAATCGCTTGCACCTAAAGAGGACGTTTTATTGCTTCCAGTTGAAGACAGGAATCTCGATCGTTGAACACATAAACAACTACACAAAATTTCTTGCGGATTTAGCCAATGTGGATGTGGTGATCGAGGAGGAGGATAAGTCGTTGATTCTTTTGAGTTCTCTTCCTGACAAGGACTACGAGACCTTCGTCTTCACTCTAATTAACGATAAATAATCCCTTGGCTATAATGAAGTTTCTTCTGCTCTTGTTAATATGAATTGAGAAGGAACAAAGAGTCTTCCAAGAGTACATCAGGAGAAGCGTTGACAGTAAGAGGCAAAAGTTTCAGTTAGAAGGGTAAAGGTGATCATAGTAGATCAAAGTCCGAAGCCAGTTTCAGAGATTTGAAGAAGAACCAGTGTGCCTTCTGCAAAGAGTTAGAGTATTGAAAGATTGATTGTTCAAGAATCAAAGATAAGAAGATTGAGTCGAAGACCAAGGCAAATCTTGTATAGGTGGTCAGTACACATTCTAATAGTACTTTACTAGCAGGTGGATCGGACTCAGACTCAATAGTATTCTCATTCTCAGTCACTACTCCTACTGTTTTCTACTCAGGTGATTCTGAGTGGATATTAAATACAAGAGCTACTTATTATGTGTGTCTCAACAGAAATTAGTTTTCTACCTTTGAGAAGTTAGATGGATGTTCTGTTGTTATAGTGATGATCGTCTGTGTAACATGAAAGGGATAGGTACGGTTCTTATCAAAATGTTTGATGAAATGGTGTGAAAACTGAAGGAAGTAAGGTATGTACCTCATTTGAAGAGAAATCTTATCTTTGTTGGTACTTTGAAAGCTTGGGTCTTGAGATATCTGTTAGAGATGGTGTTCTCAAGATGACTCAAGACTCGATGGTTATATTGAAGGGCATCCGATGCAATAACCTATACTACTTGAAGGGTAGTACGATTACAGAGCAAGTGGCGACTTCTATCAATTCAAATAATGATTGTATCAGCTATGATACATGAGGCTCGAACATACAGGAGAAAAGTCTTTGCAACCTCTAGCAAAGCAAGGTCTTTTGCAAGGTGGCATGACCTAAGAGTTGGATTTTTGAGAGCATTGCGTCATCGGAAAGAAGACCAAGGTGAGATTCAGCACGCAACTCATTGCACCGAGGAGATTCTTGACTATATTTACACAGACGTTCAGGGACCTACCAAGACGACATCTATTGGAGGTAACCAATACTTTGTGTCTTTTATTGATGATTACTCTAAGCGATGTTGGGTATATACCATGAAGCACAAAGGGGGAAAGTCTTAGAGTTGTTTGTGAAGCAAAAAAAATTTGAAGAAGCATGCAAGAAGGAAGATCAAAGTACTCCATTCAGACAACGATAGAGAGTACACCAGCGATCTTTTCTTAAAGTTATGCCGCGATGAGGGCATAGAAAAACACTTTACAGTAAGAGAAACACAACAATAAAATGTGGTGGCTAAAAGAATGAATAAGATCTTACTGGAGAAGTTTCATTGCACGTTATCCAACTCTGGTTTATCAAATTCTTTTTTGACTGAGGTATTGATGTGTGCTTACCATCTCGTTAACAGGTCATCTTCGTTTGCGATAGGAGGTAAAACTCCTTTGGAAATTTGATCGGAAAAAGTTGCTCAGGATTATGACTCGCTTCGGGTATTTGGTTGTCTAGCCTATTATCATATTAAGGAAGACAGGTTGGGTCCGAGAGCAAGGAAAGGAGTGTTTGTAAGATCTAAGAAAGGTGGAAAAGTCTACAAAATTTGGGATCCAAAGGACAAAAAATTTATCTTGAGTAGAGATGTCACAATTAACGAGGCTTCAATGATAAAGCCTACAGACTCTCAGCAGGTAGAGGTGAGAAGACCGACATGATATCGCAGTAGGTGGAGAGTGATGTTGCTTCATCATCTCCAGATAGTTCAGTATCATTTGAGATCATACCTATGGTGACAAACGAAAGTGATCCTGCAGCTGATCAGGATACTGAGGATTATGAGAATCGAGGACATGTCATGGGTGATGTTTAAGAATTCATTGCAGTTGGAAAAGCCTGGAGAAATCCAGTAAGCCATTTCGGCTCACTACTAACATGATCATGGTCTATGCTCTTCCAGTCATTGAGGAGGTAATCCCGTTGACATATAGAAAAGCTAATCAGTTCAGAGTCAAAGATGTGGAAGGATGCCATGATGGAAGAGATAAATTCTCTACACAGGAACGACACTTGGGAACTATCAGAATTGTCCAATGGAAAGAAGGCGATCGATTATAAGTGGGTATTTGCAAAGAAACAAGGATCTCTCTAGATGGTGATATTGTACGCTACAAGGCTAGATCGGTAGTTAACAGCTACACACAACGAGAATGCATTAACTACAATAAGGTATTCCCACTTGTTGCGAAGAACTCGTCTATTCGAATTTTGTTGGCACTGGTGGCACAGTACGAGTTGGAGCTTGATCAGCTCGATGTGAAAACTGCCTTTTTTCATGACGATCTTGAAGAGGAGATCTAAATGCAACCGATGGGGTTCGAGACTGCAAGAAAGTAAAATATGGCATGCAAGTTGAAAAAATCTCTTTATGGATTAAAGCAATCACCAAGGCGGTGGTATAAGCGTTTCGACAGCTTCATAAGAGGTAAAAGGTACACAACCATTCAACCTATGTGTATATTACAATAAGTTATCGGGTGAAAACATCAATCTACTATTATATGTGGACGATATGCTCATCATTTCTAAAAGCAGGTCTGCGATTAATAAATTGAAGAAGGATTTGTCTTCCGAATTTGATATGAAAGATCTTGGTGCGACGAAAAAGGTGCTAGGCATGGAGATTGAGCAAGACCGAAAAAGTGACAAGATTAGCTTAACACAAAATGGGTATTTGAAGAAGGTATTTTAGAACTTCAACGTCAACGGCGACATGAAATTCATAAGTACACAATTGGCCCCTTATTTCAAGTTAAAAACTACTTTGTTTCCTACTATTATTAAAGAGCGTGAGTACATGACTCACATAGTGGTTGGTAGTTTAACATATGCAATGGTATATATAAGGCTTGATCTACCATACATTGTCTCAATGATTTGCAGATACATGCACGATCCTGACAGGGATCATTGAGAGACAGTAAAGTGGATTTTATGGTACACCGGAGGTACCACAGATATTGGTTTAGTGTTCGAGAAGGATTCTATAGATAAACTGGAGTGTATCGAATACGTATAGGATCATAAAATAGGCAACACAAACACTAGAAGAGAGTGAATAGTATTTAAAAATTCTTAACAAGAAATGTTAGTAACTTGAAAAGAAATAGACAATCACAGAAATAAACTCAGAATGCAAATGCAAACACAGAGAACCTATCCTGATTCGATCCTCTTGACCTACATCCATTCTCCAAGCAACACGTTTGAAAATTTTCTTATCCTAATTTTGAAGCCTACAAAATCATACACATGTACACCACTTGACAAACACCCTTAATAAATTTGTACACCTCTTCTATACACCGAGAAGACCTTCCTTGAAAATAAGTATAATTAATCTTATAAGCCTTGCTTTGTAAGTGAAATTGTATATATAGGAGACTTATACAGTTTCTCTCAGAGTTTCTTCACAGAATTGGAGTTGGGTAAAAAAAAGCAAGTTCTAAGTTTATTGAAACATAATTCAGATTTTTTAGTTCAAGAAAAACTTGTTGAAATGTTGTGTGAAATGAGAAGAATTGATCTCTATTTATAGCAGGAAAATTCTTATTGTTCGTTAGTTAATACATTTGAATTTTGAATGAAAATTAATTGAGTCAGAACTGTTCATAGAAAAAAGAATTTTAGAACTGTAGAATGAAATGTGCTAGGCTGCTCAGTTCTACCGCTATAGCTAGTGACTATGCGGGCCGTGATTCACAAAAAGGGACTGCGATGAAAGCGTTTAGCAATTCTTTTTAAGTTTACAAAATATTGATTAAAATATTTCTTTTCAGTTTTTAAATAAAAGAAAAAGAAAAGAGTTAAGTTAGGAAAGTAAAATCAAGAAGAAAAAAATGCTGTTGGTGTTTTTATTTAAGTTAAAAGAGCTAAATTAAAAGAGAAAAAAATAAAAAAAGTGTTGGTTTTGAAGATGTATTTAATCTAAGAAATAAATAAATAAAGAAAACTAAGAAAACTTACTTACTTTTTCGGTGCTTGCTTACTTTGGATCCGTTACAACGACTTACCTTGGCTTGAAGCCGATCTCATCATGGCATATAGGATCTTTCTTATTCCAAAAAGGTTTAATAAAAGAAAGTACAAGCATAAAATAATATTAAACTATTACACGATTTAGAAAAAAGTATCCTTCACCATAAGGCGTCAATGACACTTGCAAAGACAAGACAGATTTGAGGTTATATGATTCACTTGGATTACAAATCACAGAAGAGACAAGTAAAGCAAAAAGAAGAAGAATAAAATAAGAATGTAACTTTAATTAAAATTGAGTAACAATAAAAAAAGGAGAAAACTTACACTGGTGTCACTGTTAATACAATCTTCTTCTCTTTCTCTTATGAAACTTTTCTCTGATCTTAGTTACATAAAGAAAAATACAAATCTAAGTTAAACTACAATCCTAAGCCTGATCTCTATTCTCTGCTGGAGTGATGCTCTTTGCCTTCTACATATGGTGGTATTTATAGGAGAAATGGGGAGAGAAGAGTGTGTTTGAGGATGAGACCAAATCGCTAGCCCAACAGGAAAGATCTTCCGATAAGGTAGGAGATAAGGTTGGAGACATGGACAAAATCGCTTGCCCAATACAAAAGATTTTCTGATAAAGTTGGAGAAAAGATTAGAGATATGGACAAAATCTCTTGCTCAAAAGAAAAGATCTTCTGATAAGATTAGAGATAAGGCTAGAGATAAATATTTATTTATCTCTTTATCTTCAGTTAGATTGTATCTTATCTCTCTAAATCTTCTGAATATACGTCCCAATCCTTTAGATATTTCTTTGTATATTGATAGGGTTGCCTTCGAACTTCTGGATTTGCCTCTATCCTCGTTTATTCTTGTTGATTTTCCAAACTAACCAAATAGATCCATATAAATTTGATTTAATTGGTATTTATTTGATATTATCTTCACTCTGCATAATTTAGGTATTAAGACAAATTAATTGCAGAGTTCATTACAAGATAAATGTAGGAATGTAAGATAATGCAATAAATGTGTACAATCACACCCTCACACTTATCTTTTACTTGTCCTCGAGCAAAATAAGAAAAACTAAACGTAAGACTTTATTAGACCACTTTCGCAAGTCACACGACATCATTGAGCATGTGCAATAATCTTTTAAATCTCTAGGTTATCTCTACATGAGGAGTTGTAGTCTCCTGAGTGTCTTCAGTGAAATACACCCACTAATCCATAAAAAAAGAAAAACAAAGTGTTAATATTTTTGAAAACGCATTTTGAAAGAGAGACAATATTTGAAGAATTTTTGCAAATTTTCAAGTAATCTGTAAGTTATAGGAATATCAAATTATCTATTCCTAAACTTGATCTCTATTCAAAAACTTATTATCAATTAAGGTAAGAATTAAAAATATTTTTCTCACATAGTCTATTATTTTATCCTAAGTCATATGCACCATGTGATTATGAATTTTTGACTAAGGATCTTCAACTTTAACACTTATGCTTTTTTTTTTTTACATATTTTGGCAGTAATATCTCTTAATTCTATTAGGCTTTCTAATTCGCCCATGTAACGAGCCTTTAGTCTGTGACTCCCAAACTGGACGGTCTTAGGGTACCTGGTGAGAAAACACCCCAAGGACTTTAAGGACTCGAGCAAGCTGTTTTTCATTATGTTCGCAAAGGAGGAAAACTTACAAAAAAGAGTTTGAGGAGCTAAATTACAAGTATTCTTAAAAAGATTACAAGTAGATCTCCTCAGAGATTCTGGAGAAGTGTGCCGATAGGAGTCTGGTCAGCGCGCGACCACTTTGTCCCTTTGACGATGCGAGCGATGAGATTCCCTTCTCGCCTGGTTCCAGGAATCAGAGAATAGAAGGTTGGTAGAACCCTCTTGCTGCTTCTCAAAGTCGCCTTCAATAAGGAATTCCTTCTCGCCTGGTTCCGGAGATTCTTTGAGAAGAAGGACGCTGTTAGGGTATCAACACCCTGGATAGAGAAAGCAATTCTCTAAAAGGTCTCTGAATTCGAGAGCGCACGGTGCGTTATGAAGAAGCCTCTGCTTGTGGAGTCCTCTTTTTCTCCGATCGATCGATCCCCTCTCCTTGTACCCTTGGCGAGCTATTTATAGGGAGAGCAAAGGGTATAACCGTCCCTTGAAGATATGAAAACAGATTGAATCAAATCTGTTTAAATCTGGAAAGTAGCCTTGCTGCGAGGCTAGGATCAGCTTTTGCGAAGCTAGAATTGGCAGGTCGGTTGATCTTCTTGATCCTTTCCATATCGTTGGAGGATTTCCCCTGATCTTCCTACTCATTTTTAGGAGAGTCAAGAGATTGTGGCAATCAACTGTCAAATTTGATCTCTGATTTGATCTTAATTGGATTTGATCCGATTAGATCTGATCTCATCCGGAGATTTGATTGGTCAAAGGTTGACCATAGCAGACCAATGGCGGAGCTGCCCGCATTGAGCTCGTAGCGGAGCTAGAGGCTTCTTCTGGCGAAGTCTGAAAGAAACCCTTTGGCGGAGCTGGAAGTCCTCTGTGGCGAAGTTGCGAGTTAGCTTCTTGGCGAGGCTTAGAGTGGCTTCGAGGCGAAGTTGGGTGATATTAGCCTTTCAAGCGAGGCTATCCCTTTGGGCTCATGTGATGCTAAGTGCTAGCACCTTAGACCTGCTGAGGTCTGTTCAGAAACAATCCGGGTTCACTGTCTGCTTGCTAGATCAGTGGAGTCCAAGTTGCTTCCTTGTCCCTCGGAGATAGGTGAAAACTGGTCTTCAACTCGTCTGTCACTTGTCTTTTGTAAATGTCAACAAGTTTAGACATTGTTCGGACCAATAAGAATCTTGTCTTTTTTAAGTGTCAACAAGACCCCCTTCAAAGTTTTCGAAAGTCTGCAATGGCTCAGACTTCGGAATACTTTGAACTGCTTTGATTGGTGGTGTGTGGAGTATGAACGTCGCCATGATGGTTGAGTTCAGCCTTGCTTTAGATCCTGCTTTGGGATGTAGATTCGCAGAAGAATCATGTAGACTCACGTCTGGGTAGCTTCGCATCTGAGCTTCTGGAGATACGTTCGCCCTGGAGCGTTTGTCGCTTTCCCGAGGCCAACTGCCGTGGGTCGGTTACGAGGAGGATTACTCCTTTGTTCGTGATGATCGACGGAGATATTCTCCGATCTGCACGTTTCTGAGGGAGGATATTCCCTTTCTTCAAGGCGCCATAAGTGCCTTTATGAGGGAGACGTTTCTCCCTTTGCACGGTTTCAAGGGAAGCCGTCCCTGTTCTCAAGGCGCAGTAAATGCCTTAAATATGCTCATGCTTCCACGCTTGAGGCGGCAGCACTCAGGCCATGGGGCCTATAAATAGGACACTTGAGGTCCTCTGAAGAGAAGTGATCTGCTCTTCTTCTTCTCTTCTCTTGGTTGAGAGAGATACTCAGATCTCTGAATTAGTGGGAATGCCCAATCTGGTTATTATCCAGCCAATGACTGGTAAGTCTTGATCATTCAACGACTTTACCGATTTTAGGGAATTCATCTCCCTTAATTCAGCTTTAGCGGCTGCTTCAGGGATTAGCTTCCCTTGTTCTCCATTTAACTGATCTGCGGAGAAGGATTTTGACATAGCTTCTCCAACGAAGCTATCATTCTGACTTAATCACAGAAAGATCATTGCATATTAAGTCCGCTGCACAGGCAGAACTTGGAACCTGGTATCTTCAAGGTTGAGCCAGTCTTGCCATATAGGTGAGGCTAAGACTGTGTCCCATAGGATCAGTCTGGCTTCGCCATATAGGCGAGGCTAGGACTTGGCATTTGCTGAGCTAGCCCATCATCACTGTGCAAGCGAGGCTTATCCTCTGCTCCAATCGAAATCGGATTGCTTCGCTCCAAAGAATTCAGCTTTAGCGCTTTTGCAGTATCTTTTGTATTTAACTGCTAACTTGCTCTGATTTTGCATTGCAGTGAGCTATGTTCGCCGATCTTGTGTCTTGATGAAAGAGACCGAAAAGTTGCCTTATGCTTCCCCAGTTGAAGCTTTACTTTTAAGCAGGAGGAACAACTTGGGGCAGCTGATGTGTGTCCCAGAGGCTATTGGCAGCCTCTTATACGAGATGATTCGTTCTGAGGTGAGGCTGGTAGCTGCTCATCCGAGATGATCCACTTCGGGAAGGCGGATGTCACACCTGTGAGATCACTGACATCACTGCCAATTCCCATTATAGGTGATCTATCGTGTTGGCGGTGATAAGTTCATTGCCAATTTCATCAAAGGTGATCCAGCTTCCTGGTGGCAAAATGTACCATTTTTTGTGGAGAATTATGGCCGCGTTCTCGTGGCACAACTGGTTACGGCCTTGTGCAGGAGGAAGGCCTTTCGTGTCCAGTTGGTCTGGTCTGGAAGCAGATAAAATCACTTGTATGCCTTTTGCGCAAATGATCTTGCTGAGCAACTGAATCTGTTGTATGAAATACAACCTTGATGTAGTATCAATGTACCTTTGCTCTTAAATCAATGAAAGTTTTTTCTTCTGCTCATCTGATTTTTGCCTGCCTTCATTGAGAATTTGGCCATAGCGGGGCTAAACTTTGTGCAGAGTTAAGGACAGGGTCCTTTTTGGATGAGCTTCGTACGATGCTGGCATATCGGCGAACTGTACCCTTAGTGGGCTAAGGCCACCTCTTTGGCGAAGTTCTTGATGAACTTGTGCGAAGTCCGCACCTTGATTCATTGGCGAGGTTAAGCCTTAGTAGCTGAATCAGCGCTTCTCGGGAAGGCGCTTTAGGCGGCGTTTCAAATTAATTTGAGACGAGAGCCTGTATTGTTTTTGAGGCGTCGTTTCAGGCGCTGATTGGCCTATAAAAGTCCGATTGGACTGTAGAGAGGACAGATCTCTTCACTTAAAATTTTTTTAGAGACCTTTAGCCTCTTCTTCTTCTTCCTTCTTCTTCAAGAATTCAAGAACTTTCATAGTTCTTCAATGGCGCCCAAGAGACGAGCAGGAAAAGAAGTGGCAACTTCTGCAGCGGAGGGTCCTTCTCCTCCTCCGGTCATCGAACGACCAATCGCCGGTAGGGAACTTTCCTTTTCGATTAGAGACTGCCGTCTCTCTTTTAAAGCCGATGTCTGGCTGTCTTTGGATAAATCCAACATGAGAACAATCATGGTCTCGTGATTTTAGGGAGTCCAATTCCCTGATTTTACCTTGATTTCTTGATCGGGAGTCCAAGAACTGAAGAGTTCTTCTTCAAGCTTCCAAGCGAAGTTAACCTTTAGGCGGTTCACATCCTGTTGAATGACAGGATGCGAAGCTATCCTTTGAAATTTGACAGAAAAGGACCATAATGCCCTTCTGACGAAGTTATCCTTCGAGGTTTTGTCACATCTTGCTGTTCGTAGCTAAGCTTCCAGAGCGAAGCTAACACTTGGATGTTTTCCTGCATCCTGTCCTCGCGTGGGACGCGGAGTTACACTGCAGCTGCGAAGCTAAGCTTCGGGACGAAGCTATCATTTAGATCGATCCTTGCTCAGAGGGCGAGGCTATGCCTTGTCAAATTTTGCGTTCTGATTTTAGTCCTCTTTCGACTGATGAACTAATCATAGTTTCTCTTTGTTCCTGCAGTACACTATACTCCTGGTCCTTCAAACAACCTGTTCGGGATGACCATGGGATCGGATGGCAATATCAGCTTGCAATTTCAAGGGCAGGCTTCTCTGTTCAGTGAGCGGAGCTCCATCGTTCGGGACACGCTCATTCATAGTGGTGATCAATATACCACGAGGAGTATCCTGACCACAGCTCCTCTTGAAGACATTGAACGTCAAGTTTATAGGAAGCCCGATTTCATGTTCGGGGATGCCGCGCCAGACCCTGACCACCAACTACATGCAGGGGAAGGGCAGTGGAATTTTCAGTTGGATGGCGAGAGGTTCTACCTTCCGTCCAACAAGCGCCATTTTTCTTTGTCTTCCTTCCAGTGCGTGACGCAGGCTCGGAAGATGTCGTGGGAAGTGAGCCGGAGTACTGACTCTGTTCATATAGGAAAATTGATGCTTCAATCTCCTGGCTATGCAAGAGCGGGGCCTCCTTATTGCATAATGGGCCTGCATCCTGGGAATGTGTCGCGAGACATCCCAGTGGGAGAAAATCCTGCAGTGGCGTTGACCTTTGGCAACCAATTCTTCAAGGTTAATGGGAACTACCCGGCTACTGACTTCAGGACTCCAGGCTGGATTCACCCTCCAAAGGTGTGGTGGGTGAATTTGACTACCTACATCCTTGCTCATTTCGAGGAGGATTTGGAGAGGATAAACCTCTATGAGGCCGTCAGGGCGACCTGTTACGGTATTGAGATGAATGTGGCGTGCTTCTACGCCATCTTTGAATTGTATTGCCCAGCTTCAGGGACCTTCTTTACCCCTGTTGGTGAATTAGGCATGGCCCTGCATGAGATGTGGGAAGTCTCTGCTCTGCCTTTTGGATCTCTTCCCTATGAAGAATACTTCCCGTGCGAGTCGGAATTTGCTCTTCTGGAGAAGCAGGAGCCTGCTTTGTTCGAGACCTACCGGGAGTTAATGTGCCACCTGTACATTTGCTCCAGTATGCATGGGGGCAATAAGGGAACCTCCTGCAGTTTGAAAAGCTGGGGAGACTATTTGTTCCCAGATATGGAGAATACTCCTGAAGCGACTCACTATGGAGTCGCTGATGAAGGCATCTTTGACCGGATGCGAAAGCACTCCCAAGGGGATCTAGTTGTGAAGGAAGACAATGGTCCCTATGAGCAGGGTGATGTTCTTCGAAGCTTCCATCATTAGGCTCGCAGGCCGATGTCCCGGAAGGCACTTCTGGCTGGTTTCTTAACAGTCTGGATGAAGAGGTGCGTGGTGCCGTCTTCTTCGGGTGACATCGTTCATCCGAATGTTTTGCTGCCCGCTGTTCGTCTGGTTCATGGTCGCCCTCTGGGACTTCTTTCGGCCATGGTGTGCTGTATCCAGAGAGGCCTTCGTGCATTGACGGAGGCTTTTTGCAGGCCACCATCGACGAAGCGTGGGAAGGGGACCACTTCGCCCTGCGACGGACCTAACCCTAGAATAGGTCTGCCGTATACTTACTTGATGGCATGGTTCGCCTTGCATTGTCCTTCTCTAATCGAAGCCGGAGAGGATCCCTCGCAAGATGTTCGAATGGCGCTCCTCCGCCGATTCGAAGGATGCTCATGGCAGAAGACTTACGTGGCTGAGGCCCGTAAATTAGTACGTCGCTATGACGTCTATAGTCTCTTCTGCTGTTTTCCCCATATTCGGGGTGCAGGCTATGGGGAAGAGTTCAAAGATGGGGAGGGGCATTCGTCCTTGAGCCGGGGAGTCTTTGAGTGGCTGGTCAGTATCCGGCCTTCACATCTATTGTACCGGAGCGGGGATAGCTGCTACTTGGAGCCTTACGTCCCAAGTCGGTTTGCTCGACAGTTTGGATATGACCAACTGTATGTGGGCAACCCGAATCTCAATTTGGCTTTCATGGGGAGCCTTATTGATGGGGCCCATGCTTGGCGATTCTTTACCGCAGGCGGTACCAGGGCGCGGCTGCGTACGCCATTAAAGAATCCCAATCTCCTAATGACCCTGTGCTTTTGCCAGTGGTACGCCACTTCCAACTCCACACCTCTTGGGTTCAATGCTAACAGCTCTGGTGTGAAGTTAATTTCTCAGCGGCTGAGACAGAAGGCTTCTGATAAAAGGGAAGGCAAAAGGGTTCGCACTCCAGGTATAGAGGAGTTTGTTGATGTGGAAGACAGCGAGGCTTCAGATGCCGAGAGTCCTCGCTTCGAGGTGGGAGCGGGGCTGAGACTCCTGCAACTGGCTCTGGTGTGATGGGGACGGCTCCTTCTCGTTGTATAGAAGAAGTGAAGGAAGAAGATTCCAAAATCCACTTCAAAAGAAAGCGGGCAGGTAGCTCCCGTAGGAAATCATTGGCGAAGAAGCCCCGCCGCCAAGCTCCTACGATTATCGTAGAGGGTCATCCCTCTTCAGCGATTCCTCCTACTGCCCCATTAACAACTGAACCGTCGGTTGCTGAGCCGACTAGCGGTGAATTCACTCCGGGTCTGGGTAAGATTAACCCGTCCATATAATATGCCTTTTTGTGTGTTCCCATTGACTTATTATCAATTCTTCTTGATTGTAGGGGCTGAGGCAGCTGGAGAGCAAGGGGAACATTATGATCCCCTATTTACTTATAGAACTGAGGCTGGTTCTTTTGCCCGTCCGGAGGAGTCCGGAGGTGATATGGCCGACATTGGTCCCTCGGGCGCTGGGACTTCTAAAGGAAGTCCTGCGGCATCGAGCTCTATCGGGTGGTCCACAGGATACTCGGCAAGCGAAAGCGAGCCAGCCATTCGTGCTGATTCTGCCAAGAATTTTCCGATGGAGCCCCTGGAGACTGATGTGGCTAACGAGATGTTTGAGGCGACATCATCCTTTGGTATTGTCCTAACCTCTTGACTTCTTCTGCATGTAGTGTCCCGACTAACCGCAGTCTTGTTACAGGTGTTCGACCTCAAGATGCATCAGCTTCAAGAGAGCCGGGAGATCTCCCCGAAGGGTCAAGGGGTGACATGAGCGCTTCGACCACGGCTGATGCTGCTGTGCTGGATGCGCTATATGGCGACCTGCCCTCTTATCGGCCCAAGTCAGCCGAAGGGCTAGAGGTTGAAGGGGCAACAGTTCCGGAGGTGTCCTCACTCCCAACTATATCAACGAGTGAGGTGCCGACGATTTTGCCAAGTGCGGAGCTGAGGGTGAATACAAGCCCTACTTCCCCAACTCTGGTAATTGAGCCTGCTGTTCAGGAGATGGTTGCCAGCCCTACCTCAGCGGTGGCTAGCGCACTGATTTCCATGAAGACTCCGCGAAACCACTGGCAATCTGTCCTGCTGTTGATGTTCCTATCGCTCCTTCCACGATAGTGACAACCAGGCCGGTGGATTTTTCTGAAGTTACCTCTCTACCAGAAGTGGCTGAGGTTGAGAACGACTATATAGGTGACCTCGTCGATAATTTTTATAAAGGCTTAGGGCGAACTATCGACCTGGTTTTGAAGGGCTCGACTATGCCGTTCTCGAAGTTAAAGGTGGTCCTCTCCCGTGGCATCGAAAGTATTCGGGATTTCGAGGGGTATCACCAGGCTACTGCTTTGGAACTCCTGGTGGATGAATTTGAGAAGGATGTAGAGGAATGGCGCCGTCTCCGCTGTTCGGACCTGGAGTCTTTAGTTGATGAGCGGTTTGCGCGTCTTGTCGCTCAAAAGCACGAGGCCCGGCTTGTCGCTCAAGAGGCTGCTAAGGCTATCTCTTCTGACTTGAAATCCTTGGAAACAAGGCAGGAAGAGGTCGGAAGTGCGATTGACGCCTCCACCAGTGCTCTTCTTGACGCTGAAGACAAGATTGAAAAGGCCGAGGAAATGATCAGGAAAGCAAATCTTATTTTATCCAAGGCTAAACTGGTGCGTCTTGAAGAAACTGCGCGGCTTGAGCAGCTTAAGGCTCAAGATAAAGAGCTCTCGCAGCAGGGGCTGTCACAGAGGGCAACTTTGGCGGAGGTTGAAGCTCGTCTTGCCCAGGCTGCTGATGATAGGAGGACGAGGCTGGACTCCCTTGGAGAGCGGCTCAGATCTTACAGTGTGCGCCTGTAGCTCCATGTACTTTCTCCTTTTGGAATCAATGAAAATTTTTTCTTCTTGTCGAATCTCCAATCTTGTTCTTCTTTCTGGATTGCGGTTCTAAATTGTATTGCAATTTCTTGAGAACATAGTTCTTGTTGGGTGGATGATGAGACTTGGCTATCTGTCAGTTCAGAGGTCGCGATGACATAACTGGTTGAGACGCCACCAAGCCCAAAACCGGTCCTTGTCGGATCGAAAGATGAGACCTGTCTTTTGTAAATGTCAACAGGGCTCGGAATTGAGACTTAGCTGTCTGCTGGTTCAGAGGTCGCAATGACATAACCGTTTGAGATGCCACCAAGCTCAAGGTTGGTGATACTTATCTTTTGTAAATGTCAATAAGTATCGAGACCTGTCTTTTGTAAATGTCAACAGGACTCGGAATTGAGACTTGGCTGTCTGCTGGTTCAGAGGTCGCAATGACATAACCGATTGAGACGCCACCAAGCTCAAGGTTGGTGATACTTGTCTTTTGTAAATGTCAACAAGTATCGAGACCTGTCTTTTGTAAATGTCAACAGGGCTCGGTTGAGACTCGGCTGTCTGCTGGTTCAGAAGTCGCAATGACATAACCGATTGAGACGCCACCAAGCTTCAAGGGTGGTGATACCCGTCTTTTGTAAATGTCAACGAGTATCGAGACCTGTCTTTTGTAAATGTCAACAGGGCTCGGAATTGAGACTTGGCTGTCTGCTGGTTCAGAGGTCGCAATGACATAACCGATTGAGACGCCACCAAGCTCAAGGTTGGTGATACTTGTCATTTGTAAATGTCAACAAGTATCGAGACCTGTCTTTTGTAAATGTCAACAGGGCTCGGTTGAGACTCGGCTGTCTACTGGTTCAGAGGTCGCAATGACATAACCGATTGAGACGCCACCAAGCTTCAAAAATTGGTGATACTCGTCTTTTGTAAATGTCAACGAGTATCGAGATCTGTCTTTTGTAAATGTCAACAGGGCTCGGAATTGAGACTTGGCTGTCTGCTGGTTCAGAGGTCGCAATGACATAACCGATTGAGACGCCACCAAGCTTCAAGGGTGGTGATACCGTCTTTTGTAAATGTCAACGAGTATCGAGACCTGTCTTTTGTAAATGTCAACAGGGCTCGGAATTGAGACTTGGCTGTCTGCTGGTTCAGAGGTCGCAATGACATAACCAATTGAGACGCCACCAAGCTCAAGGTTGGTGATACTTATCTTTTGTAAATGTCAACAAGTATCGAGACCTGTCTTTTGTAAATGCCAACAGGGCTCGGTTGAGACTCGGCTGTCTGCTGGTTCAGAGGTCGCAATGACATAACCGATTGAGACGTCACCAAGCTTCAAAAATTGGTGATACTCATCTTTTGTAAATGTCAACGAGTATCGAGACCTGTCTTTTGTAAATGTCAACAGGGCTCGGAATTGAGACTTGTCTTTTGTAAATGTCAACAAGCTCAAAATTGAGACTTGGCTGTCTGCTGGTTCAGAGGTCGCAATGACATAACCGATTGAGACGCCACCAAGCTCAAGAATTGGTGATGGAACTTGGGAATAGGTCTCGTTTTCACGAGAGAATCACATCATAGGTTTAATGTTAACGTAACAGCGGAATATATTTATGGCCTTACCATTCTATGGATGAGAATTGGTAAGTGACTTTGGAGGTCTCGTCCTCACGGGGTGAAACGAGGGAATTGCTGTCATAGGTTTAATGTTAACGTAACAGCGAAATGTATATGTGGTCTTACCATTCTATGGATGAGAATTGGTAAGTGACTTTGGAGGTCTCGTCCTCATGGGAAGAAACGAGGGAATTGCTGTCATAGGTTTAATGTTAACGTAACAGCGGAATGTATATGTGGTCTTACCATTCTATGGATGAGAATTGGTAAGTGACTTTGGAGAGGGAATCAAATGGGAACGGGTCCCTTAGGATTTTTAGCAAACCCCCAGCTGTCAACGGGTTTGATATGCCTTTACCAACTACCGTTTGAATTGGGCTAGGCCATGCCATTCCCCTCAGCACGATGAGTTGTCGAGGATTTATGTGGGCTTGCAGGCCAACATTTTCCTCTATCCTTAATCGTTAAGGATGTCGGATTATCTGGTTAATATATGCATAACCTTGATTCTCCTTCGGGACAGCCAGTACGTGACCAGGTTTCCACTGGTTTACAGTTGTATTATCTCGCTTGGAGGAAGAGAAAGGCTCTCTTTGTGTGTACTTTGGACACGGAGATCTTGATCAGAAGTGTAGTGTTAACTTGATCATGAGAAGGATCCTTGATTAAGGATAATACTTCTTTAAGAACTTGCCATTGATCGGCATCATGAGTAGGTCGCCACCTGAGGTCATAAGGCGGTATGCTCCGTTTGAATAGACTGTTTCTATCACAAACGGCCCTTCCCATTTTGGCTGAAATTTGTCTTTGGTCTTGTTCGTCATAATCATCGGTCGTCTGACGGCTAAAACCAAGTCTCCTTTCTGGAAGATCCTCTGTTTGACCTTCTTATTGAAGGTTTTTGAGATTCGAGCTTGATATAGCTCGATATGCTGCTGAGCTTGTAGCCGCTTCTCATCTAGGGCTTCGAGCTCTTGAAGACGCAATCGATCATTGTCTTCTGATGTGCTCTTGGTGGTCAGAGCTACTCGCAATGATGGCATCTGGATTTCCAACGGGATGACTGTTTCGCACCCATATACCAGGGAAAAAGGCGTATTACCTGTCGGTGTTCGAACCGTGGTCCGGTAGGCCCAAAGACATTCACCAAGCTTTTCGTCCCAATCCCGCTTGTTCGAGGAGACGAATTTCTTGAGTAGCTTGATGACCGTTTTGTTGAATGCTTCCGCCAAGCCATTGGCGGCAGGATTATAGGCAGTTGAAACCACATTCTGAATTCGGTATTTATCGCAGAACCGATAGAACACTTGGCTTATGAATTGGGGACCGTTGTCGTGGATGATCCGCCTAGGAACACCGAATCGATGGATGACATGGTGTTTGATGAAGTTAACCACGTTCGAAGTTTTGACTTCAACCAGTGGTATAGCCTCTGCCCACTTTGAGAAATAATCGGTTATTGCCAGGATGAACGGTGACCTTTTGTCGAAGAGGGGCTGATTGGCCCTACGACATCTATTCCCCATGCTTCAAATGGCCATGAAGCAACAGTTGGGTGGAGCAGCTCCGAAGGCTGGTGTATGAAATCCGCATGAATCTGACATGCTTTACACCTTCATGCATATTGGATGGCATCGGCTATCATGGTTGGCCAATAGTATCCAAGCCTATGCAACCTGTCTTTGAGTTTTGGACCTGGCTGATGAGCTCCGCAAATGCCATCGTGCGCTTCTTTAAGCGCTTCCTGTGCCTCTGAATGAGAAAGACAACGGAGGAGAACACCGTCATATGAACGACGGTAAAGTGTCTTCAAAGTTGGATCGTAGTAGAAACAGAGAGACCTTCGTCTGATGGACGCCGCTTCTTTAGGATCGTCTGGGAGCAGACCGTGCAAAGCAAAGTCAATGAGAGGAAAGCGCCAATCTCTCGGCTCAAGATCCGTGGAGACATTATAGACTTCTCGAGTTCTTAGCATGTGCTTGGAGCATACAAGATGTCGAGTTGCGACTGTGAGGTGATACTCGGTGTCGGCTGGCAAGGCTAGTGTTGTTGCTAATGTAGCAAGAGCGTCCGCCTTGGTGTTTGAGATCGAGACACATGCCCGATATAGAAGCCTTCAAATAGGTTGGCCAATTCAACGGCCGTGTGATAATAAGGCACCAAGTCCTCATGGTGAACTTCGTATTCGCCTTTAACCTGATTGATGATCAGTTTTGAATCGCCATAAGCTTCGAGGTAGCGTACCCCCATTCCATGGGCGAGTTGAAGACCGATGAGCAGAGCATTATATTCTGCTACATTGTTGGAGCACGATTCTGTCAAAGAAAATGCTCTTGGAAGAACATGGTTCTGCGGGGAGATAAACACAACCCCACTCCGGCAATAATCTTGCCCTTAGGGCCCATTCGCGATGCTCCATCAAAGAATATCTGTCACACTTCCTCTTCTGAGGTTGCGTAAGACTCGAAGACTTCATCAGGGATATCTTCGTGAAGTTTTGAATGTTCTGGAACTGGATGAGCAGCCAAGAACTCCGCAAGGGCCTGGCCTTTAACCACCTTCTGAGGCGTGAAGATCATGTCGTATTGAGACAATAAAAGTGCCCACTTAGCCAATCTTGAATTCAATGATCCTGGCTTCGTCATAAGAAGACGCAATGGGTTTACTCTGGAGATGACATGTATGGTCTGGCCGACCAAATAATGTCGTGTCTTCTAAACAGCGAAGACGAGAGCTAAACACTCTTTCTCGATAGGGTTGTAGCGAGATTCCGCTCCTATGAGAGTTCTGCTCAAATAATAGATGGCCTGCTCGTGGCCATTGTCGTCCTTTTGAGCGAGGAGGGCACCGAGGGAGTAGTCCAGAGCTTTTACATAAAGCAAAAATGGTTTCCCTGATGTAGGGGCCATCAAGACTGGAGGCTTTGTGAGGTATCTCTTGATGTCTTCATAAGCTTCATGGCAAGCTTGATCCCATACGAAGGAAGCACCCTTTTTCATGAGTCGGGTGAACGGTTGACAACGGCCTGAGAGATTTGCGATGAATCTTCTAATATAAGCCAGTCTACCTTGCAAGCCTCTGAGCTCTTTGAGATTCCTCGGTGGATGCATGCTTTGAATGGCTTTGACTTTGTCTGGGTTAAGATGAATCCCTTTTGATGTAACAATAAACTCAAGGAACTTGCCACTTGACACTCCCAAGAAGGATTTTGTTGGGTTCATTCTCAGTTGATGAGCCCGCATTATGTCAAACATCGTTCTCAGGTAGCGAAGATGTTCATTCTTGTGGCGGCTTTTGACAGCAATGTCGTCGACATAGCACTCCACCGTTTTTCGGAGATGATCGCGGAAGATCGTACTCATTGCCCGCTGATAGGTTGCTCCGGCGTTCTTCAGTCCGAAGGGCATTACAGTGTAGCAGTATATCCCCAATGGTGTTCGGAACGAAGTATGCTTCTCGTCGTCGGGATACATCTTAATCTGGTTGTATCCTGAAAAGCCGTCCATGAAAGACATTCTTTCGAACCCGCATGTGTTATCAATCATGACGTCAGTGATGGGTAGCGGGAATTCATCTTTAGGACAGGCCGTATTGAGATCACGATAGTCGATGCAGATCCGTATTTTCCTGTTCTTCTTGAGGACGGGGACGATGTTAGCTACCCAATCTGGATGTTGTTCCTCCCGGATGAAGCCACATGCAATGAGCTTGTGAACTTCGGCTTCAATAGCTTCCATGATGTTCGGGCGAAACTGACGTTGTTGCTGCTTGACTGGCTTGACTCAGGCTTGATGTTTAGACGGTGCATAGCGACCTGTGGATCGAGTCCGGGCATATCTTCGTAGCTCCATGCGAAGACGTCTATGTACTCCTTTACGAGTATTATCAATTCTTCCTTCTCTTTAAGTGGTAGGCTTTCACTTATGAAGATGGGCTTGGGGTTATCTTGACTTTCCAGGTTGTCCTGCATCACCTTATCTTCAGTAGGTGGTTCGCGCAGTTCAAATCGCTTTTCCCATTGGAGGTCCAAATGCTGGGCCCATGGTTCCTCGTCAGTGGCTTCTGCGGGCTCCAATTGACTGCTTGAGGTCATATTAGCAGTGAGGTTTTTAAACATTCCTCCTATACTGACATCTGAATCCCACTCGGAGGATGAGGCTGAATGTGATGGAACTGATCCATCGTCCTTGGCTTGAAACGTTGCTGACGATGTGGGTGTAACATACCCTAAACTCCTGCGTGTACTATCATAGTAATTTGCAGGCTTCCCTTTAGGCACAAAGTTCCGCATCAAACCGCGCCTTCCTTTCCGAAATTCAGGCCTGCTCCATGCTTCAAGTCGTATCCCATTTTCTTCATAATATGACGTGCCGGCTGCGCGTAATGGAAGAACTGTGGAATGTCTGAATCTGAACTTGAATCTGCAACTGTAGGTCCCCGTGGTTGGGTTCTACCGAAGATTATTGGTAACTGACCTTCTTTGGATGGCGGAATCACCAACGTGGCCCCTCTGCGGATTCCATGGGTGTGCTGGCCACGCTTGGCTTATGTAAAAGCATGTGTAGAGAGCCATCCGTAATGGACTCAAATAGCCCAACACTCGTAGGATAATCAAAAGAAATATTATCATAATTACCCATTCACCTTCATCCTCTGAAGGAGTATTACATAGGGGATTATTGAGACATGCTATAATTGGTTCACCAATCAGAATGGCTGGCATGCCTGCTTCGGATTCTGAATCTGCCTCGTTGCCACTTTCATCATCGTACGGCAATGGTTCTTTGGTGTTCCACCGGCCTCTTGATACAGGAGAGCGTCAGTGAAGTAATTTTCCACCCCTTTGAATGGTTGCATCTCAGCAAAGACAGGTCGTACTGTCGCGTCATCTTCAACATATTTGAAGCATTGGTGCAGAGTAGAGGGAACGATCCAGTTGGCATGGATCCATGGCCGTCCCAGCAGCAGGTTATATGATGTGTCAGCGTCAATGACATAGCATGTCACTTCTGACTTCAGGCTCCCGATTCTGCAACGGAGTCGAATTTTCCCCAGTGGATGACTGCTCCCGGCGTTGAAACCGTATATTGTAGTGGTGGTTGCGGACAACCTGTACAGCGGTATGCCGAGGAAGTAGAGGAGCCTTTTGGGGATGATGCTGAGTGCGGACCCCGGATCGACTTGTATTCTTTCGATGCACGTTGAACCGATATATCCGGTGTAGTACAGAGGTCGATCGTGCTTGTTGTCTTTGAGAAGCATATCTTCCACCGTGAAGGTAATAGCGGGCACCTTGGATTGTGCATGATGACATTCTAGGTAAGGAGACTGAACATCGTCGTTAGGGATCTCAGGCATGCATGTCAGAAAGGATTCTGCATTGGCTAGCGCATCCCTGAGTGCTTCTCTTGTCTCTTTCGAGAGACGAAGGAGCTCGTGTATAGTGATACGAGCTGGGATATTGGCCAGCTGAGCCAATATGTCAAACCGAAAGGGTGTATCTAACCCTTGGCCTGGTGGTTTCTTCAACACGTGGTCGAATCGCACCTCCTTAGGCCTCTCTTTCCCTTTGCTGGGATTAGAGTGGATGCTGGTGCTTGTACTAACGTCATTTGCTGTTGTATCTCATCAGTAGACTTCTCATACTGCTTTAAGTATGATTTTCCAGATCAGGTGCCCGTCTGTTGAGGCGCATCGGCTTGCGCTGCGCAAGCATGCTTTTCTCCTTCGGAATCACTGATGGAAGCTGAAGTAAGATTGCCGTCATCCGGCAGGATGGAGATGACATTGCAAGACTTACCCTTTGACTTGGGCTTCTTTGAATCTCACTGCACGTCTTAGACGAGGTCTGGGTGTATCCACATGATTTCTCCTGTCTCCAATGTTAAGGGAACAAGACCCTTATTGTTTTGAGTTGTAGCTGGAGGATGCTTGACTTCCAACCGTGGCGCAGGGACTGGATAAGTTCCGTCAGGAACTGTGACCTTTGGAGTTTTGCTGAACTCGAGGGTCACCATATTGGCAGTGACTTTCTTCTGCTCCGTCTTTAATGTCAGAACCCGGCATCGATCAGGGCTTGTATTCTGTCTTTGAGGACATAGCACTTGTCAGTAGGATGGTGGATCATCCTGTGGTAGAGGCAGTATTTAGGGTCGTTTGTGCGCCCTATCTCATTGGGACGCCGAGCATCTGGCAGTTTCATTTTGTTCCCTTTGTGGAGCAGATGGAATATCGTGACCACCTGGTCGTCTTTGAAGGAGTACTACTTTGGAGGGAACTTAGGCTTCTGATTGTTGAAGCCACTCTTCTTGGCCTTCGACTGCACATCTCCGGATAACTCCACAAACATAGTCTTTGCCTTTAGCTTGAGAAGATTGCGGCAGGTCGCTACGCCCTTTGTTGTTCGTCCCCCACTTGCCTCTAAGGGCGGATGGTTCGAACTTTTTAGCCGACTTCTCGGCTATCTCAGCTTGTTCGACCAATTCTTTCCAAGTGTGGGCCTTGACAGCCCCCATGTGAACTTCTACTTGGTCTAAGAAGTTGTATCTGCATGTCTGTAAGAGCATGGGTAGTAGCATCCCTGCTGGGCACATCAAGGATAAGTTTCTGAACCGTTCAATGTAGTCACGGACAGATTCGCCCTTCCTCTGCACAGTGGAGAGGAGCTTGTCCATGGTCACTTCGGTATCATCCTCATAGAAACGAGATAGGAACCGAGTTTTCAGGTCAATCCAGGAGTTGATAGAGCCCGGAGGGAGACTTCGGAACCAGTCAAATGCCACCCCCTTTAAAGTACCAATGAACAGCCTAGCCATGATGGCGTCATTGCTTATAACATTACCAGTCTGAGACCAGAAATAGTTGATGTGCTGATTTGGCGAGCTCTTTCCATCATAAGTATGCAACGTCGGTGGTTTGAACTTCGGTGGGTATGGTACCGATCCCACTCCAGCGGATAAGGACGGACTGCTCCTACCTTCTTTAATTCATCCCTCTGAGTTAGGGATGCGATTTGAGCTTGGAGGCCCTTGAGGACTTCGGCGTCTAAGGAAGAACCCTCCTTGGATTTCTCCGGCTTTGGTTGCTCATTGCTGAAGTGTTCCTCCTCATCATGATTGCTCCCGGCATCATTGTTGTTCCGGTTACTGAGAAGTTGAACGAGCATCTGTTGAATATTGTCCAGAGCCTCTTGCTGGGTTCTGGAAGTTTACTCTTGAGCTTCCAGGCGCCGACGAAGGTCGTCGTTAACATTATCAGCCATATTGACTGATGCTCTGCCCGTTCGCACCGAGCTAACTGTCGCCGAAGAGGCATACCCACTATCTTCATCTTCTTCGTCCGATGATTGGAGTGATCTCCTGGGTTGTGATGAGGCTAGGGCCATCGAGGAAGAAGGCTGTTCATAAGTGTAGGGTATCGCCACCCTGGATCTGGTGTTCCGGAAAACACCTTCTTCATGCACCAAGACTTCGCCTAAGCCTGGGCTGTAGTCTAGATCTGGGGACTCTCATCCTCTTCCGGTCATGTTGACGGATGGGGAGGCTGGATCTCGTGAGTGTTGACACTTAAAAAAGACAAGATTCTCATTGGTCCAAACGATGTCTAAACTTGTTGACATTTACAAAAGACAAGGGACAGACGAGCTGAAGACCAGTTTTCGCCCACCTCCAAGGGACAAAGAAGCGGTTTGGACTCCACTGATCCAGCAAGCAGAACAGTGAACCCGGATTGTTTCTAAACAGACCTCAGCAGGTCTAAAATGCTAGCATTTAGCATTACATTAGCCCAAGGGGATAGCCTCGTTTGAGAGGCTAGCATCATCCAGAGCATCGCCAGGAAGCTAACTGACAGCTTCGCCGAAAAGCCTCTTTTCGGACCTCGCCAAAGATTGCCTCTAGCTCCGCTATGAGCTTCAAAGCGGGCAGCTCCGCTATCAGCCTGCTATGGTCAACCTTTGACCAATCAAAATCTCCTGATGAGATCGGATTCAATCTAATCAAATCGAATCGGGATTCAAATATGGCAGGTGATTGCCGCAATCTCTTGACTCTCTTGAAACGAGTAAGAGGATCAAGGAGAATCCCCCAACAATATGGAAAGGATCAAAACAGATCAACCGACTTGCCATTTTCTAGCTCCGCAGAAGCTATCCTAGCCTCGCAGTAAGGCTACTTTCCAGATTCAAACAGATTCGGTTCAATCTGTTTCTATATCTTCAAAGGGGACGATTATACCCTTGCTTTCCTTATAAATAGCCCGCCAGGGGTACAAGGAGAGAGAGGGATGAAGGCATAGGGAGATCGATCGATAAAAAAAAGAGAGAAGACTCCACAAGCAGAGGCTTTTTCACGACGCACCGCGCGCTCCCGAATTCAGAGACCTTTTAGAGAATTGCTTTCTCTAACCAGGGTGTTGATACCCTAACGTCGTCCTTCCTCTCAAGGAATCTCCGGAACCAGGCGAGAAGGAATTCCTTATCGAAGGCGATTTTGAGAAGCAGCAAGAGGGTTCTACCAACCTTCTGTTCTCTGATTCCCCGAACCAGGTGAGAAGGGAATCTCATTGCTCGCATCGTCAAAGGGACAAAGTGGTCGCGCGCTGACCAGACTCCTATCGGCACATTTTCCCAGAATCTCTGAGGAGATCTACTTGTAATCTTTTGAGAATACTTTTAATTTAGCTCCTCAAACTTTTATTTGTAAGTTTTCCCCCTTTGCAAACATAATGGAAAACAAGATGGCGACTCCGCTGGGGATTGTATTCTCCTCTGCTGAGAATCAAGTGTCGCAATGCGACGAACAGACCTTCGGGTCTATCTTTGAATTCAGAAAAGCCGGTGCAGCCAGATCTTCTCTGGCTAAATCTTCAAGCAAAGTCTCTGCGGAGACGGAAAAGGTCCTCTGCGAATCTGCCGCAGTTCTCTGGCGCAACAAGGAAACATGCCCGCAGCCCAGATCCTGCACTTTTGAGAACCTGGTTATCCAGATCGATCAAGGAAGATTTGAAGAAGTCCTCTCTGGGGGTGGCCTGACGCTTCGAGCACGGAAGCACATGAAGGTCTTCATGACCAAGGTTTCAAATCAGAAACCAGAGGCAGAATCTTGCCAGCACCCCACAGCCCCGCTTGTGGCTATTCAGGTTCCTTGCGAACCTAGGCGTCCCCTGTCAAGGCTGATATGGAAGCCTAAACAGGAGTCTTCAACCAAAGCTCCCGGAGTAGTCATGCCGAGACTGCGCCTCTCCCGCGAAGAAAAGGGTAAGATGCCCATCTGCCCTGACGATGCTGCCAGCCATGAAGTCACGACGGCAATCATACCGTCACCTGAATCAAGGGCAGCAAAGCCTCCTGTTAGCCTCGCTCGCACAAGCGAAGCTATTGTATCACAACAAATTCACTGGGTTCGCGGCCGCAAGGCTAAAACCGCAGTGTTATCTGAGGTTGATCCCCTTCGCAGTAGAATAGCGGGCAAAGCACCACAGCGTGCTCCGCTTCCCGATTCATCAGGCACTAAGCTCGCACCTGTCGGCAAAGCTAGCGCCAAAGTACTATTCAGTACTAATCCCTTCTGCAGGGATAAGAAGAACGGAGCATCATCCCTTGTACGCTCCAGAAAGACCTCTCCACGGGGTTGTTCAGGCTCTGTTGAGCCTAACCTGCGACAATTCTTGGCAAACAAGTGGGAATTGGAGTCTCTCCAAACCACTTCCCCTTGTTGTCAAAGAGGATGCCGACTTGTGACAATCCATTCAGCCCATTGTCGGCAATATCTAATCAAGGTGGCACCTCCGCACCGTCAATCGGTGTTTGACCGGTTGTCCGCACATGCCATAAAGAAGCATCATGAAAGGAACGCTTCACGAGGCCCAGCCTTCGCGTCCGTCAACATGACCGGAAGAGGACGAGAGCGACACAGGGAAGGTCATACATCTGATGATACCCCTTTAGGCTCCCCAGATCCAGATTATAGCCCGGGCTTAGGTGAAGTCTTGGTGCGCGAAGAAGGTATTTTCCGAAACACCAGATCCAGGGTAGCGATACCCTATAATTATGAGCAGCCTTCTTCCTCAAAGGCCCTAATCTCGCCACAGTCCAGACGATCACCCCAATCATCTGATGGAGAAGATGAAGACAGCGGGTATGCCTCTTCAGCAACAGTCAGTTCTGTGCGAACGGACAAAGCATCGGTTAATATGGCCGATAACGTCAATGACGATCTTCGTCAGCATTTGGAAGCTCAGGAGCAGACCTCTAGAACTCAGCAAGAGGCCCTGGACAATATTCAACAGATGCTCGCTCAGCTCCTCAGCAATCGGAATGATGATACCGGAAGTAATCATGACGAGGAGGGGCATCTCAGCAATGATCCGCCCAAGACGGAGAAATCTAAGGGAGGCTCTTCCCTGGATGCCGAAGTCCTTAAAGGCCTTCAAGCTCAAATCGCATCCCTAGCTCAGAGGGATGAATTAAAGAAGGTAGGGGCAGTCCGTCCTTATCCGCTGGAGTGGGATTCGGTGCCATATCCGCCAAAGTTCAAACCACCAACGTTGCATACGTATGATGGTAAGAGCTCGCCCAATCAGCACATCTACTATTTCCGGTCCCAGACCGGTAATGTTCTAAACAACGACGCCATCATGGCTAGGTTGTTCATCGGCACCTTGAAAGGGGTGGCATTCGACTGGTTCCGAAGCCTTCCTCAGGACTCTATCAATTCCTGGGTTGACCTGGAAACTCGGTTCCTCTCTCGCTTCTATGAGGATGACACCGAAGTGACCATGGACAAGCTCCTTTCCACTGTACAGAGGAAAGGTGAATCTGTCCGTGAATACATTGAGCGGTTCAGAAATCTATCTCTGATGTGCCCAGCAGGGATGCCATTACCCATGCTCTTACAGACATGCAGGCACAACTTCTTGGATCAAGTAGAAGTCCGCATGGGGGCTGTCAAAGCCCATACTTGGAAGGAATTGGTCGAACAAGCTGAGATAGCCGAGAAATCGGCTAAGAAGTTCGAGCCATCCGCCCCTAGAAGCAAATGGGGTACAAACAACAAAGGGCGTAGCGATCTCCCGCAGTCTTCCCAAGCTAAAGGGAAGGAGATTATGTCCGTCGAGCTGACCGGGGACATGCAGTCAAAGGCCAAGAAGAGCGGCGTCAACAGCCAAGAGCCCAAGTTTCCTCCGAAGCAGTACTCCTTCAGAGATGACCAGGTGGTCACGATATTCCATCTGCTCCACAAAGGGAACAAAATGAAGCTACGGATGCTCGGCGTCCCAATGAGATAGGGCGTACAAACGACCCTAAATACTGCCTCTACCACAGGATGATCCACCATCCTACTGACAAGTGCTATGTTCTCAAGGATAGAATTCAAGCTTTGGTCAACGCCGGAGTCCTCACATTGAAGACGGAACAGAAGAAAGTCACTGTCAATATGGTGACTCTTGAGTTCGGCACTGCTCAGAAGGTCACAGTTCCCGACGGGACCTATCCAGCCCCTACACCGCGGTTGGAAGTCAAGTATTCTTCAACCATAGCTAAAGATGGCAAGGGTCTCGTCCCCTTGACATTGGAGACAGGAGAAGTTATGTGGATACACCCTGACCTCGTCCAAGACGTACAGCGGACGTCGAAGGACTCCAGCAAAAAGGGCAAGTCCTGCAATTTCATCTCTGTCCTGCCAGATGATGGTAATCTTACTTCGGCTTCCCTCAGCGATTCAGAAGAAGAGAAGCATGCCTGTACAGCGCAGACAGATGCACCTCAACAGACGGGCACCCGGTCTGGAAAGTCATATCAAAGGCAGTATGACAAGTCTACTGACGAGATACAACAGCAAACGACGTCAGTACCAATGCCGACATCCGCTCCAGTTCTGACCAAAGGGAAAGAGAAGCCTAAGGAAGTGCGGTTCGACCATGTGTTGAAGAAACCGCCAGGCCAAGGGTTAGCCACGCCCTTTCGCTTTGATATATTGGCCCACTTAGCCAATATCCCGGCTCGTATCACAATACACGAGCTCCTTCGTCTCTCTAAAGAGACAAGAGAGGCACTCAGAGATGCGCTGGCCAACTCGGAGTCCTTTCTGACATGCATGCCTGAGGTTCCTGGTGATGAGATGCGGCCTTCCTGCTCAGAGTGCCATCACGCACAATCCAAGGTGCCTGCTATTACCTTTACGGCGGAAGATATGCTTCTCAAAGACAACAAGCATGATCGACCTCTGTACTATACCGGATATATCGGTTCAACATGCATTGAAAGAGTACAAGTAGATCCGGGGTCTGCACTCAGCATCATCCCCAAAAGGCTCCTCTATTTCCTCGGCATACCATTGTACAGGTTGTCCGCAACCACCACTACAATATATGGTTTCAATGCCGGGAGCAGCCATCCGCTTGGAAAGATTCGGCTCCGCTGCAGAATCGGAAGCTTGAAGTCAGAAGTGACATGCTATGTCATTGATGCTGACACATCATATAACTTGCTGCTAGGAAGACCTTGGATCCATGCCAACTGGATCGTTCCTTCCACCCTCCACCAATGCTTCAAGTATGTTGAGGATGATGCGACAGTACGAACTGTCTTCGCTGAGAAGCAACCCTTCAAGGGGTGGAAAACTACTTCACTGATGCTCTCCTATATCAAGAGGCTAGTGGAACGCCGGGAGAACCATTGCCAGACGATGATGAAAGTGGCAATGAGGCGGATTCGGAATCCGAAACGGGCATGCCAGCCATTCTGATTGGCGAGCCAATTGTAGCATGCTTTAATGATCCCCGATGTAGGATCCCTCCTGAGGAGGAAGGCGAATGGATAATTAATGATAATATTTCTTTCGATTATCCTGCGAGCATCGAGTCGATTAAATCCATGATGGATGGCTCTCTTCATATGCCCGTACATGAGCCGAGTGTGGCTAGCACATCTGTGGAAGCCGTAGAAGGGGCCACGCTGGTAGTCCCTCCGTCCAAGCAAGGTCAGGCGCCGATAATCTTCGGCAGAGCCCGGCCAGGGAGATTCTCAACTACAGACTCAAGCTCAGAGTCGGATGCTCCACAGTTCTTTCATTACGCGCCATCAGCGCGCCATATTATGAAGAAAATGGGTTACAACCTGAAGCAGGGAGCGGGCCTAAACTTCGGAAAAGGAAGACGCGGCTTGATGCGTAACTCCGTCCCAAGAGGGAAACCTGCAAATTACTATGATAGTACACGCAGGGGGTTAGGGTACGTCACACCCACATCATCAACAACAGTTCAGGTCAAAGGCGATGGATCGATCCCATCACAATCGGCCTCATCCTCCGAATGGGATTCTGATGTCCGCATAGGAGGGATATTCGAAAGCCTCATGACTTCAAGCAGTCAGTTGGAACCCGCAGAGGTTGCCGATGAGGAATCATGGGCCCAGCAATTGAGCCTTCAATGGGAGAAGCGGTTTGAGCTGTGCGAGCCACCTACCGAAGACAAGGTGATCCAGGTTAACTTGGGTAGTCAAGATCATCCCAAACCGATTTTCATAAGTGAAAGCCTATCACTTATCGAAAAGGAAGAATTGATAATGCTCGTAAAAGAGTATATAGATGTCTTCGCCTGGAGCTATGAAGACATGCCTGGACTTGATCCACAGGTCGCTATGCACCGTCTAAACATCAAGCCCGACGTTAAGCCAGTCAAGCAGCAACAACGTCGGTTCCGCCCAAACATCATGGAGGCTATTGAAGCCGAAGTTCATAAGCTCATTGCTTGTGGCTTCATCCGGGAGGAACAACATCCAGATTGGGTGGCTAACATAGTCCCCGTCCTCAAGAAGAATGGGAAAATACGAATCTGCATCGACTACCGTGATCTCAATACGGCCTGTCCCAAAGATGAATTCCCACTGCCGATCACCGATGTCATGATCGACAACACATGCGGATTCGAGAGGATGTCTTTCATGGACGGCTTCTCAGGGTATAACCAGATCAAGATGTATCCTGATGACGAGAAGCATACTTCTTTCCGAACGCCATTGGGGGTATACTGCTACACTGTAATGCCCTTCGGACTGAAGAACGCCGGAGCAACCTACCAGCGGGCGATGAGCATGATCTTCCGCGACCATCTCCGAAAGACGGTGGAATGCTATGTTGACGACATTGCCGTCAAAAGCCGCAGCAAAAATGAACATCTTCGCGATCTGAGAACGATGTTCGACATAATGCGGGCTCATCAGCTGAAAATGAACCCGACAAAATCCTTCTTGGGAGTGTCCAGCGGCAAATTCCTTGGGTTCATTGTCACATCAAAAGGGATCCATCTGGACCCAGACAAAGTCAAAGCCATACAGGACATGCATCCACCGAGGAACCTCAAAGAGCTCCGAGGCTTGCAAGGCAGATTAGCCTACATCAGAAGATTCATAGCAAATCTTTCGGGCCGTTGCCAGCCCTTTACCCGTCTCATGAAAAAGGGTACTGCCTTCATATGGGACCAAGCCTGTCAAGAAGCTTATGAAGACATTAAGAGGTATCTCACAAAACCTCCGGTCTTAGTGGCCCCTACATCAGGGAAACCATTCTTGCTTTATGTAAAAGCTCTGGACTATTCCCTCGGTGCCCTCCTCGCTCAAAAGGACGACAATGGCCACGAGCAGGCCATTTATTATCTGAGCAGGACTCTCATAGGAGCGGAATCTCGCTACAATCCTATCGAGAAAGAGTGTTTAGCTCTCGTCTTCGCTGTCCAGAAGACACGACATTATTTGGTTGGCCAAACCATACATGTCATCTCCAGGGTGAACCCTTTACGTCTTCTCATGACGAAGCCAGGGTCGCTGAATTCAAGTTTGGCTAAATGGGCACTTCTGTTGTCTCAATACGACATGACCTTTACTCCTCAGAAGGCAGTTAAAGGTCAGGCCCTTGCAGAGTTCTTAGCTGCTCACCCAGTTCCAGAACATTCAAAACTTCACGAAGACATCCCTGATGAAGTCTTCGAGTCTAATGCAACCTCAGCAGAGGAAGTGTGGCAGATGTTCTTCGACGGAGCGTCGCGGATGGGCCCCAAAGGGAAAATTATTGCCGGGGTGGGGGTTGTGTTCATCTCCCCACAGGATCATATCCTTCCTAGAGCATTCTCCTTGACAGAATCATGCTCTAATAATGTAGCGGAATACAATGCTCTACTCATCGGTCTCCAGCTCGCCCAGGGAATGGGGGTACGTTACCTCGAAGCTTACGGCGATTCAAAGCTGGTCATCAGTCAAGTCAAAGGCGAATATGAAGTCCGCCATGAAAACTTGGTGCCTTATTATCATACAGCCATCGAATTGGCTAGCTTATTTGAAGGCTTCTACATCGGGCATGTGTCCCGATCTCAAAATACCAAGGCGGATGCTCTCGCTGCATTAGCGACGACGCTAGCCTTACCGGCCGATACCGAGTATCACCTCACAGTCGCAACCCGGCATCTCGTATGCTCCAAGCATATGCTAAGGATCCAAGAGGTCCATAATATCTCCGTGGATCTTGAGCCGAGGGATTGGCGCTTCCCCCTCATTGACTACGCTCTGCACGGTCTGCTTCCAGACGATCCCAAAGAAGCGGCGTCCATCAGACGAAGGTCGCTCCGTTTCTACTATGATCCCACTTTGAAGACACTCTACCGTCGTTCATATGACGGTGTCCTCCTCCGTTGTCTCTCTCATTCAGAGGCACAGGAAGTGCTTAAAGAAGCACATGATGGCATTTGCGGAGCTCACCAGCCGGGTCCAAAGCTTAAAGACAGGCTGCACAGACTTGGGTACTACTGGCCGACCATGATGGCCGATGCCACCCAATATGCACGAAGGTGTAAGGCGTGCCAGGTCCATGCAGACTTCATACACCAACCTTCGGAGTTGCTCCACCCTACTGTTGCTTCATGGCCATTTGAAGCATGGGGAATCGATGTTGTAGGGCCAATCAGTCCCTCTTCGGCAAGAGGTCACCGGTTTATCCTGGCAATAACCGATTACTTCTCAAAATGGGCGGAGGCCACACCGTTGGCCGAAGTTAAAACCTCCAATCTGGTTAGCTTCATCAAACACCATGTCATCCATCGATTTGGTGTACCCAGACGGATCATCCATGACAATGGTCCCCAGTTCGTAAGCCAAGGGTTCTATCGGTTCTGCGATAAATACCGAATTCAGAATGTGGCTTCAACCGCCTACAATCCTGCCGCCAATGGCTTGGCAGAGGCATTTAACAAGACAATCATCAAGCTGCTCAAGAAGTTTGTCTCCTCAAACAAGCGAGATTGGGACGAAAAGCTCGGTGAATGCCTTTGGGCCTACCGGACTACGGTTCGGACACCGACAGGCAATACGCCTTTCTCCCTGGTATATGGGTGCGAAGCGGTCATCCCATTGGAAATCCAAGTGCCATCATTGCGAGTAGCCCTGACTACTAAAATGACATCAGAAGACAATGATCGCTTGCGTCTTCAAGAGCTCGAAGCCCTGGACGAGAAGCGGCTGCAAGCTCAGCAACACATCGAGCTATATCAGGCTCGGATGTCAAAAGCCTTCAATAAGAAGGTCAAGCAGAGAGTCTTCCACAAAGGAGACCTAGTCTTAGCCGTCAGACGACCGATGATTATGACGCACAAGACCAAAGGCAAATTTCAGCCTAAATGGGAAGGACCGTTTGTGATAGAGACAGTCTATTCAAACGGAGCATACCGCCTTACAACTGCAGATGGCGACCTCCTCATGATGCCGATCAATGGCAAGTTCTTAAAAAAGTACTATCGTTAATCAAGGATCCTGCTCTCGATCAAGTTAACATTACACCTCTGATCGAGATCCGCGCGTCCGGAATGCGCACAAAGAGAGCCTCTCTCTTTCTCCAAGCATATCAAACCTGTTGATAGCTGGGGGTTTGCTTAAAATCCCAAGGGACCTGCTCCCACTTGATTCCCTCTCCAGAATCACCTACCAATTCTAATCCATAGAATGGTAGGACCACATATATTCCGCTGTTACGTTAACATTAAACCTATGACAGCAGTCCCCTCATTTCTCCTCATGAGAGCGAGACCTCCAAAGTCACTTACCAATTCTCATCCATAGAATGGTAGGACCATACATATTCCGCTGTTACGTTAACATTAAACCTATGACAGTGATTCCCTCGTTTCTCCCCGTGAAAACGAGACTCTTCCCAAACTCCATTGCAATATTGAACTTAGTGGCGTCTCAATTGGTTACGTCATTACGACCTCTGAACCAGCAGACAGCTAAGTCTCAATCCCGAGTCCTGTTGACATTTACAAAAGACAGGTCCCGATACTCGTTGACATTTACAAAAGACGAGTATCACCTATTTTGAGGCTTGGTGGCTTCTCAACCAGTTACGTCATTGCGACCTCTGAACTGGCAGATAGCCAAGTCTCATCTACCATTGAGCTTAGTAGCGTCTCAATTGGTTACGTCATTGCGACCTCTGAACCAGCAGACAGCTAAGTCTCAATCCCCAGTCCTGTTGACATTTACAAAAGACAGGTCCCGATACTCGTTGACATTTACAAAAGACGAGTATCACCTATTTTGAGGCTTGGTGGCTTCTCAACCAGTTACGTCATTGCGACCTCTGAACTGGCAGATAGCCAAGTCTCATCTACCATTGAGCTTAGTGGCGTCTCAATTGGTTACGTCATTGCGACCTCTGAACCAGCAGACAGCTAAGTCTCAATCCCGAGTCCTGTTGACATTTACAAAAGACAGGTCTCGATACTCGTTGACATTTACAAAAGACGAGTATCACTCATTGTTGAGCTTGGTGGCTTCTCAACCAGTTATGTCATTGCGACCTCTGAACTGGCAGATAGCCAAGTTTCATCTACCATTGAACTTAGCGGCGTCTCAATTGGTTATGTCATTGCGACCTCTGAACCAGCAGACAGCTAAGTCTCAATCTCGATGCTTGCTGACATTTACAAAAGGCAAGTATCTCCCCTTTTAGCCCCGCAAAGGGCTGACCTCGAGACTGGCGACGTCCCATTCGGTTATGTCATTGCGACCTCTGAACCAACAGACAGCCATGCCTCATTATCCAAACAAACAAAGACGACAAAAGAATGAATTTTTATTAAATTCCAAAAGGGATGGGATACATGGAGGAGCCTATAGGCGTACATGATAAGATCGGATCCGATCTCCGAGCGAAGCTAGCCTCGTCCTCCTGTCATCAGCAGCCTGGGCCAGCGCCTGTGATCTTAGCTCAGCCTCATCGAAGTCCACCGCTTGAGCCAGACGAGCCTCGACCTCCGCCAAAGTCGCCCTCTGTGACGACTTCTGCCGCGCCAGTTCCTCACTCCGAGCCCTGAGCTGCTCAAGCCGCGCAGCCTCTTCATGACGCATCTGTGTAGCCTTGGATAAGAGGAGATTTGCCTTCCGGATCATCTCTTCAGCCCTCTTAACCTTATCTTTAGCATCAAGAAGAGCACTGTTGGAAGCGTTAATTGCACTCCCAACCTCTGCCTCCTTTGTCTCCAAGGACCTCAAGTCAGAGGAGATAGCCTCAGCAGCCTCTTGAGCGGCGAGCTGAGCCTCGCGCCTTTGGGCGACAAGACGTGTGAGCCGTTCATCAGCCAAAGACGCTGCGTCTGAACGATGGAAATGGCGCCATTCCTCCACGTCCTTCTCAAGGTCATCTACCAGGAGCTCTAGAGCAGCAGCTTGATGGTACCCTCAAAGTCCCGGATACACTCAATGCCACGGGAGAGGACCATCTTCAGCTTCGAGAATGGCACAGGCGAGCCCTTCAAGACTAGACCGATAGTCTGCTCCAAACTGTTATAGAAGCTGTCGACCAGATTACCGATGAAGTCATTCTCAGCTTCATCAACCCTTGAGACAACCTCGGAGCAATCTACCATCCCAGTCGACACCGCCGCAGAAGAAGAAGCGGGAACATCGACAGCAGCAGGGCAAGCCAAAGGTGACCTCGGCGGAGTCCTCAGCGACACCAGCACGCCAGCCACCGTGGAGGAAGGACTGGCAACCACCTCCTGAACGGCAGGCTCGACAATCAAAGTCGGGGAACTAGGGTCCGCGATCACCCTCAGCCCCGCACTGGGCAAAATTGCCGGCACCTCACTCGGTGATGTGATTGGGAGTGAGGATACCTCCGGGACTGCCGCCCCTTCAGCCTCTCGCCTTTCAGCTGACGTGGGCTGATAAGAAGGCAAGTCGCCATACAGCGCGTCCAACACAGCAGCATCCGCCGCGGTCGAAGCACTCGACTCGCCCTCTAACCTCTTAGGAGGGCCCTCCGCTTCCTTCAAAGCCGACGTATCTTGAGGCCGAACACCTGCAATAAAGCCATGGTCAAAAAAAAAAGCGGATGCAGCAAACAAGGGAGATCAAAAGGTCGTCATTTTACCAAAGGCTGATGTTACTTCGACAGCCTCATCAGTCTCTAGGGGTTCCATCGCGAAGTTCTTGCCAGAATCAACGCGGATAGCCGGCCTGCTCGCCGATTCCTCCGCAGACCACCCGGTAGAGCTGGATGCCATAGGACTTCCTTTAGAAGTCCCAGTGCCCGACGGGCCAATGTCGGCCGCATCACCTCCAGATTCCTTCAAGCGAGTAAAGGAACCAGCAGCAGCTCCATAAGCGAATAGAGGATCATACTGGTCCCCTTGCTCCTCAGCTCCTGCAACAAAAAGCAAATGATGAGTTATTTAAAGTGCGCTGAAGGCATATTAGATGGGGGCCAATCTTACCAATAGTCGGTTCAGCAACCGACGGCTCAGCCACTAATGGAGCAGCAGAAGGAGGCGCAGCAGAGAGCTCACCCTCTACCACGATGGTAGGAGTCTGGCGACGGGGCCTCTTCGCCGACGACTTCCTACGGGATCCACTCCCACGCTTCCTTTTGAAGTGGACATCAGAGTCCTCTTCTTCCACTTCCTCCACATGTTGTGAGGGAGCTGTCCCCACTACACCAGACCCGGCTTCACGAGCATCAGCTTCGTGGGCATCAGCCCTTGTCTCTGCCTCGAAATAAGGGCTCCCCGCATCAGAAGCCCCGCTGTCATCTACAGCGATGAACTCCTCTATGCCAGGAACACGGACTCGTTTGCCCTCCATCTTATCGGAAGCCTTCTGCCTCATCCGATGAGAAATTAACTTCACACCCGAACGGTTGGCATTAAACCTAGCAGGTGTGGAGTTCGAAGCCGCATACCATTGGCAGAAACACAGGGTCGTCCAAAGGCCGGGATCCCTCGGCGGCGTGCGTAGCCACGCTCCAGTGTCATCCGCGGTAAAGAACCGCCAAGCACGAGCCCCATCAATGAGGCTCCCCATGAAAGCCAGGTCCGGATTGGGATTGCCCACATACAACTGGTCATACCCAAATTGGCGGGCAAACCGGCTCGGGACGTAGGGCTCCAGGTAGCAGGTATCCCCACTCCTGTACAGCAAATGCGAGGGCCGGATGCAGACCAGCCACTCGAAAACACCTCGACTCATGGGAGACCGACCTGACTCCACATCATGGAATTCCTCGTTGTATCCTGCACCCCGCAGGCGAGGAAAACAACGGAACATGCTATAAGCGTCATAACGACGCACTAACTTACGGGCCTCGGCCACATAAGTTTTCTGCCACGAACGGCCTTCAAAGCGACGGAGAAGCGCCGTTTGAATACCCTGCGGAGGGTCTTCCCCAGCTCCAATCAAACTGGGACAGTGCAAGGCGAACCACGCCATCAAGTAGGTGTACGGTAAACCTACCCTAGGATTGGGTCCGTCACAAGGCAGGACGGCACCCTTCCCCCGCCTTAACGCCATTGGCCTGTAGAAAGCCTCCGTCAGTGCACGAAGGCCCCTCTGAATACAACACACCATGGCCGGGAGAAGACCCAGACGGTGGCCATGAACCAAGCGGACGGCAGGCAGCAGCACAGTCGGATGGACGATGTCACCCGAAGAAGAAGGCACGACACATTTCTTTAACCAGATGGTTAAGAAGCCGGCCAGCAACGCCTTGCGAGACATAGGCCGACGGGCCTGATGGTGAAAGCTCTGAAGAACATCACCCTTCCCGAGAGGACCACTTCTGCCACGACGATGTCCTTTTCAGCATGCACCTCCATCCTTGCCAAGATGTCTTCTTCAGCAACTCCGCAATGAGCTGCCTCAGGCGCACTAGTCATATTCGGGAACAAGTAGTTCCCCCAGCTCTTCAAGCTCGTCGAGCTACCCTTGCCACCAGTGTGGATGCTGGAGCAAATGTGCAAATGGCACATCAGTTCCCGATATGTCTCGAGTAGAGCAGGCTCCTGCTTCTCCAGAATAGCCAGCTCCGCCTCACAGGGAAAGTACTCTTCGTATAGAAGAGACCCGAAGGGCAAAGCAGAGATCTCCCGCATCTCATGTAGGGCCATGCCCAACTCACCAACTGAGGTGAAGAAAGTCCCCGAGGCCGGGCAATACAACTCAAGGATGGCGTAGAAGCACGCCACCTTCATCTCGATGCCGTAGCAGGTCGCCCTGACGGCCCCATGGAGGTTTAACCTCTCTAAGTCCCCCTCAAAATGGGTGAGGATATAGTTGGTCAACTCCGCCCACCACGATCTAGGAGGGTGGACCCAACCGGGAGTCCTGAAATCGGTGGCGGGGTAGTTCCCGTCAACTTCGCAGAACTGAGTGCCAAAGGTCGGCGCCGCAGCTGGGTTCTCTCTTACTGGAAGGTCCCGCGATACCTTCCCAGGGTATAGTCCCATTATGCTACGAGGATGGCCCGCCCTCGAGTAGCCGGACTGGAATGTCAACCTCCTGACACTTACAGACTCGGCGTTTAGGCTCACGCCCCACGCCATCTTCCGAGCCTGAGTCGCGCTCGCGAAGGAAGACAAAGCAAAATGCCGCTTAGAGGACGGGAGATAGAATCTCTCGCCGTCCAACTGGAAGATCCACTGGCCTTCACCGGCCTGCAGCTGGCGATCGGGATCTGGTGCAGCATCCCCGAACATGAAGTCAGGCTTTCTGTAAGCCTGACGGTCGATATCTTCAAATGGAGCCGTAGTCAAGATGCTCCGCATGGCCTGCGGACCACCGCCCTGAATGAGCGTATCCCGTACAAGGGAGCTCGGCTCGCTGAACAATGAAGCCTGCCCATAGAACTGCAAGCTGATGCTTCCGCCTGCTCGACTGGCTACACTGAACAGACTGTTCTGGAGGCCGGAGGCGTAATGTACTGTAAAAACAGAAATAAGCTATGATTAGTTCACCAACCAAGTGGATGCGAAAGCATAAAAATTCACTAAGGCATAGCCTCGCCCAGCAAGCAGGGCCTGCAAGGCGATAGCTTTGAAAAAGCTTCACTTCATGGATAAGACTGCATCTTTGCAGAAAATATCCAAAGCGCCAGCTTCGCTTAAAGCAGGAAGTGACATAGCCCTAAGGGCTGACGTCATCAAAGGGGCATTATGGTCAAAAGTCATCATGACTGAGAGGACTTATTCAAGTCCCTTTCCTCAAACAGTACGGAGATGGCCCAAGTTATGGCTTCGTGCGAAAGCCCAAAGAAGAACTGTCCAGTTCTTATTTCCCTGGTGCAAGCAAAATAGGGAAGTTGAAGGGAAACGAGTTCCCTGATAAGGACAGATCATATTTGATCGTCCTAATAGCCGAATATCGGCTTCAAAGGATGGAGACCACTCTCTAATCAGATCGGAAAGTTCCTTACCAGCGACAGGTCGCTCGATGACCGGAGGAGGAACGCCCTCCGCCGCAGAAGTCGCCACTTCTTTTCCCGCTCGTCTTTTGGGTGCCATTAAGAACTGCAAAAGTTCTCGAAGTACTCTGAAGCAAAGGAGGAAGAAGGAGAGGAAAAGACAGAAATTTCTCTGAAAAAAGGGAGACCTTTCCATATTCAGCCCAATCGGGCTTTTATAGGCCAATCAGCGCCTGAAACGAGGCCTCGAAGAAAGGGCCCATGCCGCCGTTTCGAATTAATTCGAAACAGCGCCCGAAGCGCCTTCCCGAGAAGCGCCGGTTCAACTCTACTAAGAGTTAACTCTACTAGAGCAAAAGTGCGGACTTCGCACAATCTTTTAAAGGCTTCGCCGAGAGGCTTACCTTAGCCCTCTAAAAAGGTGCTATGTCCTTAGCTCCGCACACAGTCCAGCCCAGCAATGGCCAAACTCTCAGTGAAAGCAAGCAAAAATCAGATGATCAGACGGTGAACTTTCATTGATTCAAAAGCAAGGGTACATTTGATATTACATCAAAGTTGTGTTTTATATAACACACCAAGTTACCTAACAAGGTCATGTGCATACAAGCGGTTTTATCTGCTCCCAGGCCAGACCAACGGGACAGGAAGGGCCTTCCTCCTGCATAAGGCTGTAATCAGTGGTGCCACAAGGACACGGTCATTTTTCTCCACAAAAATGGCAGATCTTGCCAGGCCATTTTTGTTGAAGCCTGGCAATAAAGCTTATCGCCGCCAACACGTCAGATCACCTATAATGGGAACTGGTTTTGATGCCACGGATCTGACGGGTGTGAGGCCCACTCCCCTGAAGTGGATCGTCCCCGACGAAGGCCACCAGAGTTGAAAGTCGGCAACGATGTCAGTGATCTCACTGATCACCTCCGACGAAGCGGCGGCCAGCCTCACCTCAGAACGAATCATCTCGGGTAAGAGGCTGCCAACAGCCCCTGGGACGCGCATTCGCTGCCCCGAATTGTTCCTCCTGCTTAAAAGTAAAGCTTCAACTGGGGAAGCATAAGGCGATTTCATGGTTTCTTCCATCAAGTTACCAGACTGGCAAGCATAGCTCACTGCAAGGCAAATTGGAGCAGGTTAGCAGTCAAGCACAAAAAGAGCTGCAAAAATACTAAGTCAGATTCTTCGGTGGCAAAGTAATCCGACTTCAGTGAAAGCAGAGGATAAGCCTCGCCTGCACGGCAACCATGGGCTGGTTCAGCAAACGCCAAGTCCTAGCCTCGCATATACGGCAAAATCAGACTGATCTTGTGAAGAACAGTCTCAACCTCACCAATATGGCAAGACTGGCTCAACTATTGAAGAAGCCAAGTCCCAAGTCCTGCCTGCGCAGCGGACTTAACAAGCAACGATCTTTCACTGATCAAGCCAAGATGATAGCTTCACAGAAAGCTATGATGAGATCCTTCTCTGCAGCAGCCAATTGCAAGATGAAGAACAAGGGAAGCTAATCCCTGAAGCGAGCTGCCAAAGCTAAATCAAGGGAGATGAGTTCCCTAAAAGCAGTGAAGTTTTTGAATGATCAAGACTTACTGGTCCTTGGCCGGTTAGACAACCAGAGTGGGTTTTCCCACTAATTCAGAGATCTGAGTATCTCTCTCAACCAAGAGAAGATAAGAAGAAAGGCAAAACATTTCTCTTCAGAGGACCTCAAGTGTCCTATTTATAGGCCCCATGGCCTGAGTGCGAGCACCCCAAGCGTGGAAGCACGAGCGCATTCAAGGCATTTATTGCGCCTTGATGGAAGGGACGGTTTCCCCTTGGAATCGTGCAAAGGGAGAAAACGTCTCCCTCATAAAAGGCACTTATGGCGCCTTGAATAAAGGGAATATCCTCCCTTGGAAACGTGCAAATCGGAGAACATCTCTCTCGATTGGTGCGAAAGAAGGAATGATCCTCCTCGTAACCGCCCCACGGCAGTTGGCTTTGAAAAGGCAACAGGAGTTCCAAAGCGAACTTATTTCTTGGAAGCCCAGATACGGAGCCACCCCGACGCGAAGCTACTCGCGAACCAGTGCAATTCTTCGGCAAATTCATCCCAAAGCAGGATTGAAGGCGAAGCTGAACTCAACCATCATGGCGACGTTCATACTCCACACCACCATCACAGCAGTTCAAAGTATTTCAGAGTCTGAGCTATTGCAGACTCTCGAAAACTTTGAAGGGGGTCTTGTTGACACTTAAAAAAGACAAGATTCTCATTGGTCTAAACGATGTCTAAACTTGTTGACATTTACAAAAGACAAGGGACAGACGAGCTGAAGACCAGTTTTCGCCCACCTCCAAGGGACAAAGAAGCGGTTTGGACTCCACTGATCCAGCAAGCAGAACAGTGAACCCGGATTGTTTCTAAACAGACCTCAGCAGGTCTAAAATGCTAGCATTTAGCATTACATTAGCCCAAGGGGATAGCCTCGTTTGAGAGGCTAGCATCATCCAGAGCATCGCCAGGAAGCTAACTGACAGCTTCGCCGAAAAGCCTCTTTTTGGACCTCGCCAAAGATTGCCTCTAGCTCCGCTATGAGCTTCAAAGCGGGCAGCTCCGCTATCAGCCTGCTATGGTCAACCTTTGACCAATCAAAATCTCCTGATGAGATCGGATTCAATCTAATCAAATCGAATCGGGATTCAAATATGGCAGGTGATTGCCGCAATCTCTTGACTCTCTTGAAACGAGTAAGAGGATCAAGGAGAATCCCCCAACAATATGGAAAGGATCAAAACAGATCAACCGACTTGCCATTTTCTAGCTCCGCAGAAGCTATCCTAGCCTCGCAGTAAGGCTACTTTCCAGATTCAAACAGATTCGGTTCAATCTGTTTCTATATCTTCAAAGGGGACGATTATACCCTTGCTTTCCTTATAAATAGCCCACCAGGGGTACAAGGAGAGAGAGGGATGAAGGCATAGGGAGATCGATCGATAAAAAAAAAGAGAGAAGACTCCACAAGCAGAGGCTTTTTCACGACGCACCGCGCGCTCCCAAATTCAGAGACCTTTTAGAGAATTGCTTTCTCTAACCAGGGTGTTGATACCCTAACGTCGTCCTTCCTCTCAAGGAATCTCCGGAACCAGGCGAGAAGGAATTCCTTATCGAAGGCGATTTTGAGAAGCAGCAAGAGGGTTCTACCAACCTTCTGTTCTCTGATTCCCCGAACCAGGCGAGAAGGGAATCTCATCGCTCGCATCGTCAAAGGGACAAAGTGGTCGCGCGCTGACCAGACTCCTATCGGCACATTTTCCCAGAATCTCTGAGGAGATCTACTTGTAATCTTTTGAGAATACTTTTAATTTAGCTCCTCAAATTTTTATTTGTAAGTTTTCCCCCTTTGCAAACATAATGGAAAACAGTGAGGTGCTCCTCTTGCAGTATTTCCTCGGGGCCTGTACCGATAGCCGATCAAAAATTGACCGTCGTCTTGGAGGCGTGGCGGGGATTGATCCCAGCCGGCAATGGACCGAGTGGAGTGTCAGCAGTTGACATCCCACTTGTTGACAACAGGGGAAGAGATTTGTCTATCCGTCAACAATTTCCTCAAATCAGACCCGGTCAGGTCTCTGCAATCGAGCGCAAAGGCTCTTTTGGATCGCACATGGGACGATGTCCTGCTTCTTTTATCCCTGCATATGGAATTAGCACTGAATAGTGCTTTGGTTCTAGCTTCGCCAACAGGCGTGAACTTAGTGCTTGACGCACTGAAAAGCGGAGCACGCTGTGGTGCTTTACCCGCTATGCTGCTGCGAAGGCAATTAGCCTTAGATAGTACTTTGGCTTCAGCTTCGCGGTCATGGACCCTGCGCGTACGCTGTGGTACAGTAGCTTCGCTCGTGAGAACGAGACCGGCGTGAGGCATTGCTGCTCTTGAATTGGGTGACGGTATGATTGCCGTCTTGACTTCATGATTGGAGCAGACAGGCATCCTGCCTTTTTCTTCGCGAGAGAGGCGCGGTTTAGGCGTAGCCACGCCTGAAGCTTCGGTTGGAGACTTCTGTTTAGGCTTCCATACCCGCCTTGGCAGAGGAGACTTAGGTTCGCAAGGAACCTGATTAGCCACACGCGAGGCTGAGGGGTGTTGGCAGAATTCTGCTTCCGGTTTCTGCTTTGAAACCTTGGTCGTGGAAACCTTCCTATGCTTCCGTGCTCGAAGCATTGGGCCACCCCCGGAGAGGACTTCTTCAAATCTTCCTTGATCGAACTGAATCACCAAGTTCTCACAAGTAAAGGAATCAGACTGCGGACGTGCTTCCTTGTTGCGCCAAATAACCGCAGTAGGTTCGTAGAGAACCTTTTCCGTCTCCGCAGAGACTTTCCTTGAAGATTTAGCCAGAGGGGCTCTGGCTGCACCGGCTTTTCTGAATTCAGAGTTAGACCCGAAGGTCTGTTCGTCGCATTGCGACACTTGATTCTCGGCAGTGGAGAACCTCTTCCCCAGCGGAGTCGCCATCTTGTTTTCCATTATGTTCGCAAAGGGGGAAAACTTACAAAAAAGAGTTTGAGGAGCTAAATTACAAGTATTCTTAAAAAGATTACAAGTAGATCTCCTCAGAGATTCTGGAGAAGTGTGCCGATAGGAGTCTGCTCAGCGCGTGACCACTTTGTCCCTTTGACGATGCGAGCGATGAGATTCCCTTCTCGCCTGGTTCCGGGAATCAGAGAATAGAAGGTTGGTAGAACCCTCTTGCTGCTTCTCAAAGTCGCCTTCAATAAGGAATTCCTTCTTGTCTGGTTCCGGAGATTCCTTAAGAAGAAGGACGATGTTAGGGTATCAACACCCTGGATAGAGAAAGCAATTCTCTAAAAGGTCTCTGAATTCGAGAGCACACGGTGCGTTATGAAGAAGCCTCTGCTTGTGGAGTCCTCTTTTTCTCCGATCGATCGATCCCCTCTCCTTGTACCCTTGGCGGGCTATTTATAGGGAGAGCAAAGGGTATAACCGTCCCTTGAAGATATGGAAACAGATTGAATCAAATCTGTTTAAATCTGGAAAGTAGCCTTGCTGCGAAGCTAGAATTGGCAGGTCGGTTGATCTTCTTGATCCTTTCCATATCGTTGGAGGATTTTCCCTGATCTTCCTACTCGTTTTTAGGAGAGTCAAGAGATTGTGGCAATCAACTGCCAAATTTGATCTCTGATTTGATCTTAATTGGATTTGATCCGATTAGATCTGATCTCATCCGGAGATTTGATTGGTCAAAGGTTGACCATAGCAGACCAATGGCGGAGCTGCCCGCATTGAGCTCGTAGCGGAGCTAGAGGCTGCTTCTGGCGAAGTCCGAAAGAAACCCTTTGGCGGAGCTGGAAGTCCTCTGTGGCGAAGTTGCGAGTTAGCTTCTTGGCGAGGCTTAGAGTGGCTTCGAGGCGAAGTTGGGTGATATTAGCCTTTCAAGCGAGGCTATCCCTTTGGGCTCATGTGATGCTAAGTGCTAGCACCTTAGACCTGCTGAGGTCTGTTCAGAAATAATCCGGGTTCACTGTCTGCTTGCTGGATCAGTGGAGTTCAAGTTGCTTCCTTGTCTCTCGGAGATGGGTGAAAACTGGTCTTCAGCTCGTCTGTCACTTGTCTTTTGTAAATGTCAACAAGTTTAGACATTGTTCGGACCAATAAGAATCTTGTCTTTTTTAAGTGTCAACACAAGCCAGGCCACAAAACTAAGAGTTTTTATTTATATTATGGATCATTTTTATGTGTGAATACTTATGCTTAACGAGACACAAGTACCCAGCTTAATCAAAGGAATTTTGATATGTATATTTATATTTTTTTTCTTTTCTTTTTTATAAGGCTTAAGAATCTTTGATTTTGATCCCTAAGTGTATAAAGTATCATACTTCATCAAGGTAAAAATCAAGACTAAATTACTTTTCTGATCTTTCTTTCTAACCCTAGAAATCAAACAAATAATCTTATTTTGATCAAGTATAAAAAATCCTAATTATGGTTCTCCTATTCTTTAAAATTAACTTAATTCTTAAAAAAAAAGGTCAAAATATTATTTATCTTTTCAAATTTTTGTTAAAAGCAAAGAAAATATTATATATATATTAAAATAAAACATATGTTATGTTAGAACACTCTCCCACACCTATCTCATGCATTATCCTCAATGTATGAATGAATGCATATGTTATAATATCCATGTTCACTAATACCGTAGTAAATACTATGTAATAATTTTATATTATAATAATTAAAGTGGTTAACAATTGTTTAATAAAAGAAAGGAAAAAAAGAATTGAAATGAAATAAATTCGGATTAGACCTAAACCCATGTAAGATGACTTATCACAAAAAAAATAAAATGAAAAAAGTGCAATATTTTTGCTATGACCAAGTTTTGAACCCAAGCACCCAAACGCAAGTGCACAATGACTTTATCAAGGGACCACACTTATTTCTTGTGTATACTCTTACAATTTTTTTTTAACTTCCACTACAACAACTTCAACTCTCCTACTTTCTCTCACTCTCTCTAACTTCTCATCCATCTTCTCTCCCACTTGTTTCCACTATCTACAACTTTCCTTGACCTTAAGGCATGAATTTCAGGGCGAGTTTATAGGTAAGGGGAATTATATATGCACCATTCATCTTTACAAAACTCTAGAACAAAGAAAAGAAAAAAAAGAAGAGAATACCCTACTCTCTACTTATTCTCCTCTCATATCACCTCCTCAAACCCAACTAGAAGAAGATCAGAGCCTTGTTGGATGTGGAGGGGACCTTTCAGACTGAGGGGAAGCATTTGCGGTAAGTAAATCTCAAATTAGGAGATTTTATTTTCGTTTAGGCATTTCATCGAACAGGTTGTGTACATTAGTTAATAGCTTTAATTTTACCATGAAAAATGTATGCTAAAATCCAAATAAAATTATGTAGAACTCCTTAGACATGCCCCTTAATTATCATAATTTTTAGATAATTTTACGATTTTTTAAGCGAGAAAAAAGGGAACAGGTCACTGCTCTCGGCTAGGCCAGGCCGAGAGCTGGTATGGCCAGGCCTGGCCTGGTCAAACCCAGGCCAGGACCTGGGTCTGCTTTATTGATCCGGACCTGGTTAGACCCAGGCCAGGGCCCGGGTCTGTTTTACAGACCCGAACCCGCCCCATTTTAAAAAAAAAAATTGCAGAAAAGAAAGAAAAGAGAGAAAGAAAAAAAGGAAAAAAATAAAATTAAATAAAATAAAATTCAGGAAATGTAACTGTAGCATAAATACTGTAGCAGGCCCAGACCCTGATCCAATACTGTAGCAAACACGTTACTGTAGCAACAGACCGTTATGAATTATTAATTGATTTTATTCTTAAATTAATTTAGAAAAATTTCTGTAAAATCAGAAACTGAAATGTGACTCTTTAAAATTATTTTTGTAGTCATGTCACTTAGAATAGCTCAAAATTAAATATTTCTTATAATTATTATTTAAATTGAATGTAGATTATCAAGTTAATTTGCAAATTCTATATTTGGATCTGTGACGATCTCAGGTGAATGTTTTTAACTATTTCTGCATGAGTATATTTTACCACTGCAAAGTTTTATAATTTATGCATTTACTTATTTAAAAAATTGTTTAATTGTTAATTCAGAATTACAAGCATGTTAAATAGTTAAAAAATTGTAATATTCATGAAATAATTTTAGTGATATGTTTTTACTCTATAATGTTTATTTATTTCCTGCATGTAACCAATTTATATAGTAGATGAATAATTATTTTGAAAATAATATTGTGGAATTATTAAATGGTTGTTTTTTTAGAAAATGGATTAAAAATAATTATTAATACAAAAAATCCAGAAAATTAGATAAATCATCTTAAATATTATATTGGATTAACTTATGATATTTGAATGGTTATGCATGTATATCATATGAAATAAAAGAATTTGTGTTACCAAAATTACTGAAAAAATACTGTTGCCATGTATACTTGATAGACACATTGATATTGATTGAGTCCAGTTATTTAGGTAAACTGATAAATAAATATTTTCACTGGGTGAAAAAATTGATAGAGGAGACGATATCGGTATTTTGGGTGGATATAGGATATAGATTGCGCAACCAAAATGAGGGTTCCACTGCAGGGTTTCCAGAAATGACTGGCATCCATCTGATATTACTACTGTTACTGTTATTGAGTACCTAGCGGTACAGGACTGGTCAGCACCAGGAATCTGGGATCGTGATCCCAGGTATGTACGGGACCCACCTAAAACACAAAGCCCATCTCTATCTATCATTTTAAATAACAACTTTCAATAATATACTTCTGATGATAAATTACAGTGTATAAAATATAGTAGGACTGTAAATGTTAAATTGTTAACCTATATCACACTCATGCATATTTATCTTATATCTTCTAATGTAATGCATGTTATGATATTAGTGATGTCTTGAGTTCTATATATGTATAGGTTATTGCATCCTTCCCTCTTTTTTTTTTACCACTCACTAGGTAGCTTATTGATGACCCTGAGTTTGCTTGCTCAGATCTAGGTTCAGAAGCACCTCAGGACGAGGAGTACTTCGAGCACGTGGCCGAACTTCAGGACTAGTATCTCATCCAGTTTTAGTTGTGAGGATCTTATATTTTATGTACTTTGTTTTCCTTAAATGTAATAATGCAGACTTTTGTGACATTTTGTACTTGTGTAGTAAAGCTAGAATATATAATAACTTTAGTTATTGAACTTTCTTGTATTGAGCCTTAGCATATTAATAATAATACGTCGCCGGCTCTCATTGCATTCCCGCAATTGTGTATTTTGGTTAGCGAGGCATGACATATGTGCATGAAAAAGAAGAGAGAGAAGAAAAAATGTTACCTCAAGGTGGTGGTTCCGTTGGTGGTCGGATTGGGTCAAGCATTACTGCCCAATCTTAATAATATTGATTTTCATAGAACCCACCTTTGATGACTACTTTTGTATTTACAATTTTATCATCCTCAGACTGAATAGGATCATACGACACCCTAACATTATAATCATCCCGATTATATGACCAATCTTGGAATATCATCTCGGAGTCATTATAGTCTATAACTTGGTCCAACAAAAGAATGTAATTTGGTGGAATTGTTGACTTGGGGTCAAGAGTGAAATATTCGGGAGCCAAATAACTGACTCGGGAATATGACTTAAATCATGTTTAGATTCAAGAGTCGATTTTGGTTCAAGATTTGGTTCCGAATTAAAGAATTGAAAATTTCTCATTTTTTTTTCCTTTCAATGGAATGTGGCTATCAAAAATGGGTGGTTCAAGTTCAAGCTCTATGGGTACAAGAATCAATATTGGCTCGAGAAATGGGTCCAAATTGGGTAAGGACACCAGAGTCAAGATAGATTCGAAAACTGAAACTGAATCACAAAGTTGTGAATCCGGTTCACATTCACAATCAAATTCAATTTTCTTGAAATGAAAACTTGCCAATTAGTAAATAGCTTGGGATTGGTCAAGTTCAAGTTGGTGTAAAGAAATTGATTCTTGGTTAAAATCTCCAAGACACCATGATTTTAGATTCCTATCAATATGGTTAAGGCAATCGAGAATGATCGAAAATATGTTAGATAGAGTTTCCTCATTTCTATTATTTACTATTTACTATATTGATTAAATGACTCATTTGTACTTCTAGCCTATTGATAGTCTCGTTACAATAAAAAATTAATTGGATGAAATCTTTTGGCGTTGAATAAAGATTTCTACCCTATCTTCCCAGTTAATTGGTTCTTCTTCTTGTTGTGTTGGGACTTGAAAAATAAAGTAAGAATCTTGAATTTGGAAATCTTGATGGGTTGTGAGTCTTTCAGCTTTTAGACTTGTCATCGGACTCATGCACGTGTTCTAGAATATTATCAGAAGTTGCTTTTTCCTCTATCGCCTGTTCTAGATAAGAATCATATGAATATTGGTAAGTTGGTTGATAAAATAACTTTGGGGGGTTGTATCCCCACTGACTCGATGAAGAGTGAAGATGATTTTTCTAATTTTGTTCATAATATTGGGACTGGGGCATATGTTAATTCGGATAAGACCAATCAGCACACTTGGTTGGTTAAAGTTATGAAATATTTGGTTGGTATTATCTGAATCAAAAGAGGTAGGGGTGAAATATGAATTATTATATGCATTAGAAAAATTATAATTATAATCCATATCACAGAAAAGTGTCAAAAACAAAAATAAACAAACAAATAAAAAAACAAAAGAAAAATCTAGCCTGAGTTAGGGTAGACTTTAGACATAGACGACTCCTAACTAATTAGACTGTTAACAGGAGGTATTGTAGTAATCTGACCACAAGTTAATCAGCTAGGTAGGGGCAAGATCAGTGAGAGGTATCTGTGCCTGAGCAACAAGTTTAATTATGTCAAACCATTATTCTTCATGGTTGTGTCGAGTGATAGCATGTAGGATTCAAGTGTCTAGTAATAACATGGTAGATGGTAAGCACAGTAGATATCATTATAAAGGAAAATAATACCGATACAGAGGATCGATACGAATACAGAAAAATAATATCGATACAGAGGATTGGTACAAACACAGAAAATAGTACCGATACAGGGATCGATATGAATATAGGAAAACAATACAGTTTTGAAAATAGTATAGATATAGGTTTCAAACTCTTCATAACCATCAAGTAAAGGATAATAGTTGAATTATCGAGTAGACAAGCAGGCATGAAAACAAGCGTACATCCAAGTAAAACTAAACAAGCTGGAGAAAAGCTAATGTACATCACTAGACGCCATCACGTTCGGCATGGTTGCCGCTCGTGGCACGGCTAAACGCATACAATGGAGAAAGCATATGAACGCTATTCTACCGCGTGTGGCGAAGCCGTGCTCATAGTGTAACTACGCTCGAACGGAGTTAGCGACAAAGTGCTCAGCGCAGCTAAAAGACCTGACGGTCTGAACACATTCCTCTTTTACAGGAGTGGGTGAAAAGCCTGTAAGGCTGAAGGATCAGAAGGCCAACTCGATACCTACAGAAGTGTTGTACCAAATACACACACATGTATATAATGTAATAACTTGCTATTAGTAAAGTGGTAAAACCGGGGGCTGAGTAAGACAGGAATAAGGTCAATGAGTAGACAAGCGAACAATCAAGCGGAGCTAGACAAGTTGGAGCGAGGCTAGCGTATAACGCTAGAGGCTATCATGCTTGGCGTAGTTACTGCCCATGATGATATCACGAAAACATACAACTATCGCTCATGGCGTAACTATAGTCGAGCGGAGTTAGCAGGAAAGCACTGTGCGCTAGACTCGTCTATCAGGCGGAGCATGAGAGCTCGAAAGTTGAACGTAACCCGAAGGTTGGGTATAGTAAGCTCGGAGGCAGAACGTAGCTCGAAAGCTGGGTATAGTACCTACATCAGATGTTAGTACCACACGAGCATACATATCAATATGGCAATAACTAGAGTACCATGGAGTGAAGAAGCCTGAAGGCTGATTGTGGAGCCCGGAGGCCGAGTAGAGAGCCCGGAGGCTAAACAACCATGAAGGGTTGGCCACACATGATATCAAAGCAATAAAGAAATATATCACATGCAGTGTATATGTACAAAAAGTAAACTACCCTAGTACAAGCATTCGTCACACCAATACAGATATATGTCCGCAGAATACCGATACATACTCACATCGATGCATATACACTGGACCGGTACATTTACACGTGTCCACAAAATACAAATACAAATCAGTCGATACAAATACATTATTACAATTACGTCCGTCGAAGCAGGGTACCCAGATAAAAGAGGCCAGAACACTCGCCTAAAAGTCCAAAAAACACCGCAAATCCCTCAATCCCAAAACACGTGCACAGCCCAGGTTATACCTATGGGAGAGATATTTTTAGAGAGAGAAAGTTAAAGAGAGAAAGTGATCTAGAGAGAAAGAGAGAGCTCGAGAGAGGGCTAAAGAGAGAAAGAAAATTAGAGAGAGAACCACAAGAGAGAGAAACACAGAAGAGAGAGGGAGGACAGGAGAGAGAAAGAAACAGAGAGGGTGAGAGAGGACAGGTGAGGGGGGCTCTGCCTCCTCTCTACTCATGCACAGGGAGCCTGCTGGACCCCTGGCTGCGCCTGGCCGCCTGCCACTGGCGGCGCACTAGCCAGTGGAGGTCGCCGGCCACCCAGGGGGAGAGAGAGAGCAAGGAGGGGTGGTGATGGTGTTCGAGGTGTGATGGTGGAGATAATGGTGAAGCGGTGGTGGTGGTGATGAAGATGAAAGAGGTGTTGGTGGTGAAAATTAGGAAAGGAGAAGATTAAATTGGAAAGGGAAAAGGGAGATTGTGGTGATGGAGACGGAATTGAAGATGATGGTGAAGAGAATTGGGTGAAAGTGGAGTTTAATTTGAAGGTGGTAGAGGATTGAATAAGAAGAAGTTGGAAATGATGGTGATGCTTGGAGTGAATGGAGGAGGAGAAGGAGGATATGGGAGTTGGTTGGGGGAGTGGAGATGGTCGCCAGAGTGGGGGCTCTGTCAGCGGTGGTGGCATTGGGCCCAGGATGGTGGCGGTAGTGGTTCTCCCAGGTAGAAGAAGAAGAGGGAGAGGGAAGAAAGGGAGAAAAGAAAAAAAGGAAAAGGAAAAAGAAAGAGAAAGAGGGGGAGTAGGTCGGCAGGTGGTGATGGGGGGAAAAAGAAAAGAAAAAGAAAGAAAGAAATGAAAAGATTCCCAAAAAAATATAATATTATAACAATATCGGAAAATATCGACTGTTTCAGAAAAATCCCAAAAAAAAACCCACATGTAGAAAACATCGCCCTGAAAAATAATATAAAATCAGTTTTCATAATAAAGTCTCATTTTCAAATTAAAATTTTTAGAATTAACCAGCGATACTAGCCGACATCAAATCCCACCGAGTTTTGATAAATTCAGAAAATTCTCCAAAAATACATTAAGGTAGAAAATACGATTTTGAAAAATAGTGTGAAAGTAGATTTTAGAAATTCAACTCCGTTTGTAAACTAAAAATCTTAGAATCGACCAACGATACTGGTCGACACCGATTTTGAAGATTTTACAATTTAATTCGGAAAAATTTCAGAAAACCATGAAAAATCTAAAATATTAGAAAACGATATTTGAAACTAAAATTGATCAAATCTAACTACCAAAAAGATCAAATCAAATAATGCACTAGGATCGGTCCCCGGTTCAGACTAGGGCTGACTCAGAGTTCATGAATCCGAATTCAATACAAAATGATCGCATAAATATTCATAAAACAAAATTAATATAGGAAGTAACACGAAAAATATGATCAAGAATCTAAATATGTAACTAAGTACATATTCTAGAAACAAAATGTTACATTCTACCTACCTTACAAAAATTTCGTCCTAAATTTTGATAAGGAGAAAATGAACACAAAAAGGACAAGGATAAGAATTATACCAATTATGATATGACCAACTAAGGATATTGTTCATAACTGACTGATAAATAACTCTGGGCCTAGACGTCTTCTGTACTCCTTGCCATATAATTCTCGGACGGTGTCACATCAAAACAGATCTGATAACTGTTAATAAGAGAATTTTGTCATAAGAAAATAACTAAGATTCTGAATAGTCCGATTGGACTACCCGGTCTGTCTGAGAATGATAAGATGAGCCGAATATATAAGGAGTTTCTAGACTTCTCTAAAGACTTTATCAGAACGGCGATCTGAATCCCGTGTCTCCGTCTGACACGATAATAACTGGAATATCGTGTAGCTGAACTATCTTTCTAATATAATTATCTTCTAAAACTTCTGCTAGAATTGAATGAGATAACTTTTTCTGAGTGACGTAACCCAAGAATACGGTACTTGCCTGTTTGGAACTCAAACTTATACTGCTGGATATGAAGTTGCTCCTGATGAAGAGCCTGAAATAAGATTATAAATGTTCTGTCTATTCTATATTACTCTGGAAGTAGACTATAATGCTATAGGTAAAGAACACCCGATAAACAGATCACAGATAAATGAAGAAGAACCGATAATAATAATGACTCTGAATACTGGTTACTAATTACTCTGTAAGGTATAACTAAGAATTTATAATAATTGCCCTCTGGAGGATAACCTAACTGTAGATTAAATATTCAGAGAATACCCAAGCCTTGTAAGGTTGGCTGAATAGATCGTCAATATAGATTAGATACAGTGAGAAAACCTACTTCACCAAGTCCATGCAACATGTTAGGCGATTGGGGAACGAGGTTAGGATACTAAACTTTGATGGAACTAGCCATGATCGAAGTCATGGACAGGTGGGGCCATTGCGTAACATAACGTCAGACGCTTAGTACCAGGGTGCAGTGGAGCTAACGCTCTGCAAGGCTCACACTTGGTGAAACTCATGTGGCGAAGTTAGCACGTAATACAGCGCTAAATGCTAAACGTCAGGGTGCAGCAAAGCCCATGCCTGGTTGAGTTCGTGTGGCTAGAACACGACTCTCGCTTGGCAAGACTAGTGGGGTCTATAGTTCATCAAACTCATAAGGACTGCTAGGCGATGTGGCTTTGAAGAACATGATCAAGAATTCACAATAACCGAGATGAGTCATAAGTGTTGTCTTTTGGATGTTAACCTTACGACAGATCACTTCTGAAAATATTTGAGTTCTGTGAAGTTGATAGAAGAGATCATGACTGTTACTGGAATAAAATAAAAAAGACCATAACTCTGTCTGGTAGAACTGAATCTGAAAAACCGTTTCATACTAACACCTAGTAACACCATCTGTCTGATTATATAAGTGATGACTACCCTACTTTCTATACTAATTCCTATAGAATGTCCATCTATATATAAGATAATAGGGTACATAGCCGAAGAACTACCCGATATAAGACAAGTCAGTGTGCTAAAATCAAAGAATGCCAGAATAGGGTGAAAGTGAACCATATCTGTCCTTAGGGTGAAAGTGAACCACATCTGCCCTATCGCTACCTCACTAGGCTACCCATATCTTAAGTTGGTATAAAGACCACCAAAATAGGAATATGAAAAATGGAAGAGATTTAGTAATGAAGGGAAGGATGATCAAGAAGAAATAGATAACTTTGCACTTATAGTTGGATTGTGTAACTAGGACTCATTCATTTCAGTTGCAAATTTCATTACCATTAATTTGCCGACTGGTTGTACTGTGAATGTGAGAGTTTAGGCTCTGATATCATTCTGTAACACCCCGATCCGGCGGATACGGAGGCGTTACTATGACGTATATATGTAGGTCAAAAATACCTTCACATATATATGCTAAGCGTTAGTACAGTTAAGAATCACAGTACGAAAATACGTGGTGCATTATATATTCCAACATATGAGTACAATTATAAAGTTATCACAAGATATGACACAATATTATAAGAATATTAGATCACCCATAGGGGCGAGAATACAAAGAGATATACAATTATAAACAGTACAAAAGTTGCTCACGAGTTACAAAAGAAAACTCAAGAGACGAGCATGGGGTCTGAAAGTATGGGACTCCAGACGGTCTGCCAAAGATCCATGCTTCCTCGGCGCAAGTTTGATCAGCAACTGAAAAAATTCACAAGCTCCAAGTTCTGGGATCTGACATACAGGTCCAAGGGAGTCAGAACTCCCCAACGAGTGGTGTGATGGATGCCAAATGGCGACAGAGACAAGCACACATGTATGGATAAATCTGAGTCAAGGAGCATGTATTGAAAACCTGTCGTGAGCATGGGCATAAGAAGTAGATACAGAGGTAGCAAGTAAAGTAAATATGATAAAATCAGTAATATAAGTCAAAATTACTAATCTGTGAGGTTAGTACGTCGAAAAAATAATCCAAATAAGGAAACCCTCACACACACACACCCCCATATATACCTCATGTCACTGTATCCTGAGTTAACTAAGAAAACATCATAAAAACTGATAAAACCAATAATACTGAATACAAGTAAAACCAACTATACAAGCTCAGCTTACGGTTTCATGAGACAAGTACGTTGAAGGAATAATCCAAATAAGAAAATCCTCATCTATATACCTTATGACCCACGTTATCGTAATTTGAGTGTATACAACCCGAATTGCAAAACAACACAACGAATTATTGATTAGCACTCTTATTATTATTACTCTTCCTACCCATGTATCTAGGTATGTGCTCTAGCGTCCCAATACACATACATCCATATATAAGTAAGCTGAGGTTGCTATTGAAAACTGATGATGAAACCAACGGGTTATATTTACAGTGGGTCCCGTACGTACCCGGAACCACGACCTAAGATGTTCCCGTGCTGACCCGGAATCTGCCGCTAGGCAAACAAGAGTGAAAAGCACACCTAGAGGGGGGGTGAATAGGTGTACTTGCTAATCTAGAAACTAAATGCGCTAAATGCGGAAGCTAATGTAAATTTTGCAACACACTTAATACAACACACAAGCGTAGCCGAATTCCCCGTGAAGGCTCTGGACTAACTCCTCTTGATTCCCCTTGAATGGGTTGAGGTGCTATGTGAAGCTCTTGTGGTTAAGTATAAGTGAGGCACACACACAAGCAAGCCAAGCATATAAGGATGAACAATATAAAACATTCAAGGCAACACAAACAATAAATGATATGAATGAAGTATGATGCTTTGCACAAATAAAAGAGAGAGAGAGAGAGAGTTGAGAGACAATTGATCAAACGCAAAGGCAAAGATATGTTTCGAGGTTCGAGCACCCAGCTCTACATCCCCGCCTACACCACCGTGTAGGATTTCCAATCCACTATCTCCCACCGAGGGAACATCTACCGAAGAGGATTTGTTACAACACAAGGAGTACCAAACTCCTCTCTCAATACAAACACCACCTCACACAAGAGGGGTAGGCCCTTAGCCAAACAACAACCAATCACCTCTACCGAAGAGGGATATACAAACCAACTCCACCTCTCACTAGAGGGAGCAAACCACAAGCCTCAACTCTACCAAAGAGGGAGCAAATCAAACCTCAACCTCTACCAAAGAGGGAGCAAATCAAACCTCAACCTCTACCAAAGAGGGAGCACCCAACAATGAAAAGGGTTTACAACTTGGTGGTATCTTTCAACCACAAACAATCTCTCTTTCTTTTCTCTTTTTCCACAAAACAAATGATCCTAATAGAATAGGAAGGTGATAGCTCAAGTGTGGAAAAACTAGAGTTTGGAAAACAAAAACTCAAAGAAAAATACTTAGGAAAACTCTTGTAAAAGATAGAAATGAAGAACCAAAACAAATCTCCCAATTTTCTATTTTCTTTGATTTTTTCAAAAACCCTAAAACAAATAAGATTGATCTTTTGAAGCTCTAAAACCTTTTGAAAACTTATTTTAAACACCAGAGAATATAGAAATTTTTGCTCTTCAAAATCTTGTCAAAACAGCCCAAGTGTTGGGGTATTTATAGCCCCAAAACAAAACTAGCCGTTAGGCTGATGTGGCAGCCTGACAGGCTTGGCGGTCGGCCGCCCGGTCGACCGCCAACGGTCAAAAATGTGACCGTTGGGCAAACCCGGTCGACCGCCCGGTCGACCCAAAAAACAGAGAGCACTGCTCTCAGTTACGGTCGACCGTCCGGGTCGACCGCCCTTGTGTCTGCCAGACGTGCACGGCTCTGTGCACGTCGGTCGACCTCACGGATCGACCGGCCCTTGGTGCGGTCGACCCATGCGGTCGACTGACCTGGCCTGTCAGTCACAGTTCAGGGCAGAAAAACATAAGTTAAAATATTTCTAAAAATTCTTTTATCTCTTCTAAAATTCCATAAAAATTGTTTTAACATTTTGTATTGAAACACAAACTTGTGATAAAAATTTCAAGACTAATATCAAACATATTGAATCATTTTTGTGTCTTGTAATTTTTACCAAAAACCAAAACATGTATTTTTATCAAACTTGAATTTTTCAATACATGAATAGGAAAGTCAAAATAAGTTTGTTTAAAAGTTAAGCATGCATGTATAGAAAGGAACAACTATACATATATCAGTTAAACTTGTTTTGATCAACTATTCATGAAAACTGAAAATCAAACATAAAACGTGTGTGTTTTGTGCACTTGAGCATATCAACTATACTAAGCTTTACAAATGGATCTAAACACACTAAACTAAACTAGGATACCTAAGTCTTCTTGACGATCTTCCATCTTCAAGTCGACTCGTTCCCAAACCGTGATCCACCGAGTGCAAAGGAGTAATCTTGAAGCTCGGGCACCGGAATCACCATGTGAAGGCTTCCAAACTCCTTTTTTTGAAGCAATCACCAACTAATATCTTACTTAATGATCTGAAACTAAAATCACAAGATTATTAGTAAACATAACTACATGAGTTAATCATCATCAAAACTAGAGTGGAAGGCCTCTGGGCCAACAATCTCCCCCTTTTTGATGATGACAAAACTTATGGAGTTATATATGCATGGATCAAAGTTAAGCTTCAAGGAAGCTCCCCCTTAACTCATGCATAAACAAATAAACAATAAATGTGCAATGAAAGCTCTTTAAACATGAATGCATACATAGATATGCATAAACAATAAAAAGGTTCTAGATACCAATGAAATGTTCAAAAACAAAACATGCTCTAGATACCAATTAAAATTAAACTAAATTAAACTTAATATATGCAAAACATAAACATGCATATATAAAACTCAAAATCTTTCTCCCCCTTTTTGTCAATCATCAACAAAGGGGAAAAAAATCAAAAGCAAAACAAAATCTTCTCCTCTTTTTAATATAAAGAAACAACCTTCGATGAGGGGTAAAAACAAAACCAAATCAACAAATCTTTCTCCCCCTTTTTGTTCGAAACAAAAAAAATCAATAAAAGGTTGAAACAAGAAAAACAATATTCTCCCCCTTTTTGTCTAAAACAAAAACAAAGTCAATTAGGGGTGACAATCAATTAAGGTACCGATTGAAAATATGTCAAAGAATAACATCTTGATACCAATTGAAAGGAAACAACCAAAAAATATTGATACCAACTTTAAGCAAAACACATGAAAATCTTGATACCAATTGAAATTAAACATAATAAATTTTGAATGTCTAAACAAAAATTTTGATAACAATTGTAAATATTTTTCATTTTGAACATATGATACCAAATTTAAATTTTCAATCATAAAGTATGGGAGTGGAAAACAAATACCAATTTGAAAGACAAAATCAAATTTTCTCCCCCTTTATGAAATACCAACTAAAACAATGCATAGGCTTGATACCAATTTAAAAGTAATCAATTGAAACAAAATTGAAGCTCAAGCTTAGCATAAACACAAACATATATATGTATGGAAAATAGATACCAATTGAAATTGATATTCTTGGAATTGAAATCATACATACATACAAACATATATGAGTATATAAGAAATGTCAAGATTGATACCAATTGAAAGAATTCAAAGATACCAATTGAAATAACAATAAGATCAAGTGTATACATCATATAACTACCTCCCAATCATGGTTCAAGTTTTAAATGATTTTCATTTTAAAGCATACATTAACATGATCTCCCATCCATCCTCCCATTGAAGGTAGGGGTTTTCAAAAATAGGTTTGAAAATAGAGTACGTTTGAAAAACTCTACCATATGAAGAATACGAACTAGTTAAATGGAAAAACTTGTAAACTAGTGCGAAATCCTTCAAGCAAGGAATCAAACAAAATAGTTTTTCATAAAACATGAAATCCACATGATAGTCAACACTCAAGTCAATGAAGCATAAATATGACTCATGAAAACAAAACATGAGTAAATAAGAAATGTGAGTGTACAAATACAATGTGAGGAACATGATCATGAAAATATACAATTTAGCTCAATATTCCTTGAAACATGAAAACATGAAAATCATTAAAACTTATTTAATCTTCAAGGTATATGTATGTCCTATACAAATTAAAGTGTACATACATATCCAAACACATCGAGTCCACAAAGATATATGCATGAAGGCACATGGCTCAAAAAGATGTATATGTATAATAATAATTTGGATAAATGGACATATACATGAAGTTAAATATAAACACAAAAACATGAAACTTTAAATTTCCATTAAAACAAGTTTCATTAAAGGCATATGTATGATTTGTCAAACATGAAGTATACATACATATCCCTAAACACAATTGAGTCCATATGTATAGATTTGCATGAAAGGCAAATGACTCAAGGGGTATATATGTATATCTTAAAGTTTGGCAAAATAGACATATACATGAAATGGAAACACATGATCATAAAACAAATCCAAAGTAGGAATACAAGTTTAAAATGTATGAATCATCAAAACTAGACTATACTAGCACATCTAATAGGTTCAAATAAGCATTCAAGCTCAAACATATATAGATTTATTGTGGCCCACTATATGTACAAGTATAAATTCTAGTCTTAATGAAAACTAACATTTAAACATATATTCAAAACATGAAGCATCAAAAACAAGATAAAAATCATCATGATAAAGCTAAACATGATTACTATGTAAATTCACATGTTATTAGATTCATGACGTACATGATAGCTAAATTATAGGGAGAACACAAAATAATTTATCCATATAAAACATGGGTGTCTCAAATACTATACATGTATGTCAATGATCTAATAAACATGGTATTTACATGATAATCACTAAACAACAAAACATGCTATAACAATGAAAATTAAAAGCATGAAAATTAGGAGTTAGGAATCGTTACCAAAACCTAGAAAGCAACTTCCCTTGTCTCCAAAACATGGTGGTCATCTCCACCAAACTTCCCTTGAAAGTGATGCATCCAATTGATTTCCTTTAAGTACAGAACGCATCCACTCCAAGGTACGGCAACTCTCACGTCATGTGAGAGCCCACACCTACATCAAAAACTCTAGGGGTGGTCTTTGGTACCCATACTCTTTTGGGTCCATGGGGGTTAGTACCTTCTCTAATCCAAACAAACTTAATTGCTAAATTTGAAGTATGTAATCTATCATAACAAAATTTAGCAAGGTGGCCCATACGTCCACAATGTGTACAAGTGTACACATGAGCATATATGTGATGATGGTGTCCGTGAGGAGCATGTGTATGCCGTGGGGGGTGTGCATGAATAGATGAAACTTGTTTCTTTCGAAATAAAGATTCCAAACGTGTATGCCAACAACACATTGGCTCAAAGTGGAGCCCAAACAATCTACACTCTTCTTAAGCATGGATATATCATTGTTGATCAAAGAAGAAGTGTGGCATGCAATAGGTGTTCTAGGTGAAGCATGGCAAACATGTGCATCCATATTATTTTTCAAGGATTTATTTTTACTTAAACAAATTTCTAATTCTTTTGAAATAAAATCAATTTCATTTTTCAAAATATCATTTTCTTTTAAAACAAAATCAACTTTTGAAGACAAACTTTCATTCTTCTTCAAAAGTGTTTCACAATCATTTTTAGATTTTAAAAGTCATTTTTTAAGTGCAAGATCAAGTTGAGATTTTAATGAATCTCTCTCATTAGCAATCTCCTCTTTCTCTTGTAAAACAATATCAAGTCTAGCAATTAAATTTTTATTTTCATTATTAATGCCTAGACTTTTCTTTTTCAAAACATTATAATTTTCTATTAGTTTTTCACACACAATAGATAGTTCTTCATTTAAGCATGGGGATCAATATTATCATCACATGAAGAACTAGCACTATCATTACAATCTAAGTGGGGTTCCGAATGTACCTCAAGGGAGTCATTCCCTTGGACCATTAAGCATTGTGACTCGGAGTCTCCACTAGATTCCTCTTCTTGTTGGATAGGCGTTTGAAGCTTGGAGGTGGTGGTTGTTGTCAACTGTTCCACACTGCAAAAGCGGAATCAAGGTTAGAAACACTCAAGAGATAATCTTTAGATAATGTGCTTCTAATGGCCTCTAGGGCTTGTGCATTGGCCCCTATATGCTTGCTATCACTAAGGAAGGATTCCTTGGTAATGGCAAGGTAAACCTTATGTCCTAGGGTTTGTAAATAAACGGTCATCCTAATCTTCCAAACATGAATGTTGGAAGGGTCAAACATAGGTGGGGTCATGAAGTCCATGGTAAACTATATGAGTGTGCAAACAAGCAAATGAAAACAAGATTAGCCTAAAATGAGGATCTTTAACTCTAGGTTGTTAGACTCAAAATCAGAGCACTTGGCTCTGATACCAATTGAAAAGCACACCTAGAGGGGGGGTGAATAGGTGTACTTGCTAATCTAGAAACTAAATGCGCTAAATGCGGAAGCTAATGCAAATTTTGCAACACACTTAATACAACACACAAGTGTAGCCGAATTCCCCGTGAAGGGCTCTGGACTAACTCCTCTTGATTCTCCTTGAATGGGTTGAGGTGCTATGTGAAGCTCTTGTGGTTAAGTATAAGTGAGGCGCACACACAAGCAAGCCAAGCATATAAGGATGAACAATATAAAAGATGCAAGGCAACACAAGCAATATATGATATGAATAAAGTATGATGCTTTGCACAAATAAAAGAGAGAGAGAGAGACTTGAGAGACAATGGATCAAATGCAAAGGCAAAGATATGTTTCGAGGTTCGAGCACCCAGCTTTACATCCCCGCCTACACCACCGTGTAGAATTTCTAATCCACTATCTCCCACCGAGAGAACCTCTACCGAAGAGGATTTGTTACAACACAAGGAGTACCAAACTCCTCTCTCAATACAAACACCACCTCACACAAGAGGGGTAGGCCCTTAGCCAAACAACAACCAATCACCTCTACCGAAGAGGGATATACAAACCAACTCCACTCTCACTAGAGGGAGCAAACCACAAGCCTCAACCTCTACCAAAGAGGGAGCAAACCAAACCTCAATCTCTACCAAAGAGGGAGCACCCAACAATGAAAAGGGTTTACAACTTGGTGGTATCTTTCAACCAAAAACAATCTCTCTTTCTTTTCTCTTTTTTCACAAAACAAATGATCCTAATAGAATAGGATAGGTGATAGCTCAAGTGTGGAAAAACTAGAGTTTGAAAAACAAAAACTCAAAGAAAAATACTTGGGAAAACTCTTGTAAAAGATAGAAATGAAGAACCAAAACAAATCTCCCAATTTTCTATTTTCTTTGATTTTTTCAAAAACTCTAAAACAAATAAGATTGATCTTTTGAAGCTCTAAAACCTTTTGAAAACTTGTTTTAAACACCAGAGAATATAGAAATTTTTGCTTTTCAAATCTTGTCAAAACAGCTCAAGTGTTGGGGTATTTATAGCCCCAAAATAAAACTAGCCATTAGGCTGATGTGGCAGCCTGACAGGCTTAGCGGTCGGCCGCCTGGTCGACCGCCAACGGTCAAAAATGTGACCGTTGGGCAAACCCGGTCGACCGCCCAGTCGACCCAAACAAACAGAGAGCACTGCTTTCAGTTTCGGTCGACCGTCCGGGTCGACCGCCCTTGTGTCTGCCAGACGTGCACGGCTCTGTGCACGTCGGTCGACATCACGGGTCGACCGGCCCTTGGTGCGGTCGACCCATGCGGTCGACCGACCTGGCCTGTCAGTCACAGTTCAGGGCAGAAAAGCATAAGTTAAAATATTTCTAAAAATTCTTTTATCTCTTCTAAACTTCCATAAAATTTGTTTTAACATTTTGTATTGAAACACAAACTTGTGATAAAAAATTTCAAGACTAATATCAAACATATTGAATTATTTTTGTGTCTTGTAATTTTTACCAAAAACCAAAACATGTATTTTTATCAAACTTGGATTTTTCAATACATGAATAGGAAAGTCAAAATAAGTTTGTTTAAAAGTTAAGCATGCATGTATAGAAAGGAACAACTATACGTATATCAGTTAAACTTGTTTTGATCAACTATTCATGAAACCGAAAACCAAACATAAAACGTGTGTGTTTTGTGCACTTGAGCATATCAACTATACTAAGCTTTACAAATGGATCTAAACACACTAAACTAAACTAGGATACCTAAGTCTTCTTGACGATCTTCCATCTTCAAGTCGACTCGATCCCAAACCGTGATCCGCCGAGTGCAAAGGAGTAATCTTGAAGCTCGGGCACCGGAATCACCATGTGAAGGCTTCCAAACTCCTTTTTTTTGAAGCAATCACCAACTAATATCTTGCTTAATGATCTAAAACTAAAATCACAAGATTATTAGTAAATATAACTATATGAGTTAATCATCATCAAAACTAGAGTGGAAGGCCTCTGAGCCAACAAGGAGGTGGGTCTTATATTTGTCCATTCAAGAATGTAATAGGAGGTAGGGAGTTAGCTATCCCCTCGGAGACCCGGAGGCTCCCAGGTAGATCCGAAAGTTGGAGTTGTACAACATACCTAATACAACTGTAAACATATTTACCATTTGAAGTCCATCAGTTTTTCCCTTACCCGATGTAAGTTGTTCTTTTTATAGTTTATTATTATGCAATTATCATATTATAGGAATAGCAGGAGCAGGACAGGTTCACGAGTTACAGGAGTACATAAGTACTGGAAATACATGTCACTGTATTAAAATACAGGATAGTAGGACAGGATTCCTGAAATTTGATCAACACAAGGCAAGCAATAATGTGTCAGATGGCAGGTGATGAGTGATATCAAACAGGTGTCAAGTGATAGCATGTAGGATTCAGGTGTCAAGTAATAACATGGTAGATGGTAAGCAGAGTAGATATCATTATACAAGAAAATAATACCGATACAGAGGATCGGAATGAATACAAAAAAAACAGTACCGATACAGGGGATCGGTACAAACACAAGAAAAGCAGCACCAAACAGGGATCAGTATGAATACAGGAAAACAATACAGTTTTGAAAATAGTATAGATACAAGTTTCAAACTCTTCATAACCATCAAGGAAAGGATACTAGTTGAATTATCGAGTAGACAAGCAGGCATGCAAGCAAGCGCACATCCAAGTGAAGCTAAACAAGCTGCAGTGAAACTAACGTACAACACTAGATGCCATCACGTTCGGCGTGGTTACTGCTCGCGGCACGGCTAAACGCATATGATGGAGCAAGCATATGAACGCTATTCTACCGCGTGTGGCAAAGCCGCGCTCATGGTGTAACTACGCTCGAACGGAGTTAACGGTAAAGCGTTGAGCGCTAAATCCACCTATCAGGCGTAGCTAAAAGACCTGACAGTCTGAACGCACTCCTCTTTCGAGGGAGTGGGTAAAAAACAAGTAAAGACTAAAGGGCCGGAAGGCCAATTCCATACCTACAGAAGTGTTAGTACCAAACATGCACATGTATATATAGTAATAACTAGCTATCAGTAGAGTGGTGAAATCAAAGGCTGAGTAAGACAAGAATAAGGTCAGCGAGCATACAAGCGAACAATCAAGCGGAGCTAGACAAGCTAGAGCGAGGCTAGCGTACAACGCTAGAGGCTATCACGCTCGGCGTAGTTACCGCCCATGATGAGGCCACGATAACGTACAGCTATCGCTAACGACGTAACTACACTCGAGTGGAGTTAGTAAGAAACCGCTGTGCGCTAGCTCATCTACCGGGCGGAGCATGAGAGCCTGGAGGCTGAACGCAACAAACCGAAGGTTGGGTATAGTAAGCCCGGAGGCTGAACGCAGCCCGAAGGCTGTATATAGTACATGCACAAGATGTTAGTACCACACGAACACACATATCAATATGGCAATAACTAGGCTACCGTGGAGTGATGAAGACCGGAGGCTGAGTGTGGTCCTTGGAGGTCGAGTAGAGAGCGCGGAGTTTAAACGATCACGAAGGGTTGATCACACATAATATCAAAGCAGTAAAGGAATACATTGCGCGTACAAGAAGTAAACTATCCTAATATAAGCATTCATTACATCAATACAGATATATGTCCGTAGAATACCGATCCGATACCCACTCACACTGATACAAATACATTGGATCGGTACATTTACACGTGTTCATAAAATACAAATACAAATCAACTGATACAAATACATTATTACAATTACGCCGTCGAAGCGGGGTACCCAGATAAAAGAGGCGAGAACACTTGCCTAAAAGTCCAAAAAATACCACAAATCCCCGAATCCTAAAGTATGTGCACGACTCAGGCAATACCCACAAGAGAGATTTTTTAGAGAGAAAAAAGTTAGAGAGATAAAGTAATCTAGAGAGAGAGCTAGAGAGAATGATCTAGAGAGAAAGAGAAAGCTAGAGAGAAATACAAGAGAGAGAAACACAAAGAGAGAGAGAGAGGGAGGACAGGAGAGAGAGAGAGAGACAGAGACAGAGAGGAGAGGGAGAGGACAGGTGAGAGAGAGAGGACAGGTGAGCGAGAGGGGGCTTTGCCGCCTCTCTGCTCGTGCGCTGGAGGCCAGCTCTGCCTCCTCTCTGCACATGCTGGCCCCCTGGCCGTACCTCGCCGACGGCGCACCAGCCCAGGGGTGGTCGCCAACCACTCTAGGAGGAGAGAGAGCAAGGAGGGTTGGTGATGGTGTTGGAGGTGTGATGGTGGAGATAATAGTGAAGTGGTGTGGTGGTGGTGGTGATGAAGATGTAGGAGGTGTTGGTGGTGGAAATTAAGGAAGAAGAAGATGAAATTAATAAGGGGAGAGGGAGATTATGATGACGGAGATGGAATTGAAGATGATGGCGAAGAGATTTGGGTGAAAGTGGAGGTTAATTTGAAGGTGGTAGAGGATTGAAGAAGAAGAAAAAGATGGAGATGGTGGTGATGCTTGGTGGAGTGGATGGAGGAGGAAGAGAAGAAGGAGATTAGAGTCGGTTGGGCGAGTGGAGATGGTTGCTAGAGTAGGGGCTCGGTCGGCGATGGCGACACTGGGCCCAACATGGTGGCGGTGGTGGTTCTCCCAGGTAGAAGAAGAAGAGGGAGGGGGACGAGAAAGGGAGAAGGAAAAATGAAAAGGAAAAGGAAAAATAAAAAGAGAGAGAAGGAGGGGGTGGGTTAGCAGGTGGTGATGGGGGAAAAGAAAAGGAAAAAATGAAAAGATTTCAAAATAATAATAATATTATAATAATATCAGAAAATACTGACTGTTTCAGAAAAATTTTCAAAAATACCCAGAGGTAGAAAACATCACCCTGAGGAGTAATATAAAATTAGTTTTAAGAAATAAAATCTCATTTTAATTAAAATTTCTGAAATCAGCCAGCGATACGGTCGACACCAAATCTGGCCGAGTTTTGATAAAATCTGAAATTCTCAAAAAAATACATTTAGGTAGAAAATATGATTCTAAGAAATAATATGAAGGTGAAATTTAGAAATTCAACTCTATTTGTAAATTAAAAATTCTGAAATCGACCAGCGTATTGGTCGACACTGATTTTGAAGATTTTACAATTTAATTCAGAAAAATTTCAGAAAATCATGAAAAATTTAAAATTTTGACAAACGATATTTGAAATAAAAATCAGTAAAATCTGACTATAGAAAAGACCAAATCAAGCAATGCACTAGGATAGGGTCTCCGATTCAGATTAGTGCTGACTCCGAGTTCACGAATCCGGATTCAATACAAAATGATCGCATAAATATTCGTAAAACAAAAATAAATATTAAAAGTAACTCAAAAAATATCGATCGAGAATATGAATACGTAACTAAGAACGTATTCCCGGAATGGGGTGTTAAAATAATCACAATATAAATTGTGTAAACTTGTTCACTATGATATCGG
>JAVJIF010013603.1:0-46000 GCA_038442645.1 Agave tequilana | reverse complement strand
GATTCCCGGATTTTAACCGGTATTTTACCCGGTTTCAGGCGAGTACAATTTCATTTTTGACATGCCTCTATTTTATCATTATGCGATTATTTTTAATACACTTAAAAATAAATGATCTTGTATTTTAAACCTAGAATTGATATATGGATATGTTAGCATGCTTAGCACCTGTTACCGTAAATTTAATACATGATATCATGCTATGTAAATAAATATGTGATGTTGCACTCGGTATTTACCCGACCTTGGACATGTTATGCCTGATATGTGATTTAGGATACCGGCACTTGGCATTTACACCGGTACACGGTATTTACACCGACACTTGGCGTTACACTAGGGATATGATTTTTTGTCACCGGCACTTGGTATTTACACTGGCACACAATAATTGACACCGATATTGCCATGCTGTATTTGACACCGACATCTTTCATGCTATATTTGATACTGATGCTTGCCATGCTATATGCGATATGTGACACCTGGTATTGATACTTGCCATACTATATTTGACATGTAATACCCGACCCCGATACTTGTCTTGCTACACTTATCACTTGACATTGGACACCGATACTTGATATGTCGTACTTGACTCCTGCTCTTGAGATACAGTATATGCTATGCTTTCATGTGGCGCAAATGCTTAGACCTGACATTATGACTCTTGACCGGACATTACCACCCCTGATGCCTGACTATAGACATATTCATGACTATCACTATTACGGGGACATGACATGATTATTATATTATTATTACCAGATACTTGGTACTCCTGTACTCCTGTATACTTGAACCCCTGAAATAGGGAGGCTCCTGACATTACTCCTGATACTATACTCCTGTTGACCCCCGTAATAGGATAATCATGAATATGAGATTACTATGAATACTCTGTGGACATTATTACTGGACAAATTATAATAAGTAGACAACTTACACCGGGATGGGGGAAACTGATGATTACCGATATAGTCTCCATGTTTATGATGGTCTTATAGTGTCGCGCGGGCATATACTTGGATCGACCTGGAGGCCACCAGGCGTTTCCGTGGGGTGTACTGGCACCCCTACTCTCTTGCCTGCCGGTTGTACCATAAGCCCCTAGGCCTATTCCTGTGGGAGCGGTGACATCCTATTCCTGTTCGGGCGTACAATAAGTCCCGGTACCTAGCGGTACGTTCCGGCTCAGTACCCGGATACTCCTGGACCGTTGTCCCGGGCATGTACGGACCCATTCTAAGCATGGTTCGTCGATCTTCATCAGTTTCCAATAACTTACTCCTCGGTCTGTATGCTGAGGTATGTGGGATAGGACACATACCGATTTATACAAATCAGATGAGTCTTAATAATTAATAATAACCTGCTCCAGATATATGACCAGCTATACTCTTGACCCATACTGCCCACAAACTTATACTTGTGCTATCTCGTTAGATTATTTGATTACTTCCATACTGTTACATTAATATTGTTGTGAAGGAAAAGACAGATTATATAAACTCAGATTCCAGTGACGTGAGGTATAGGGTATATATATGAGGGTTCCTTGTTTGGATTATTCCTTCGACGTACTAATCTCACTGATCGGTAATGTGAGCTTATATAACTGATTTCCTGTAGTTACTTTACTCACTGTCTTATTTCATGTGCTTACATGCTTATATTTACGATACACATTTCCTGTACACATTTATCTGTTATGCACGCCATCTGGCTTTATTTTTTTGTACTCGCTGGGGTTGCTAACAACCCTGGATTCTCATGTCCAGATTTCAGAGCCTGGATCACGGTGGCTTGACTGTAGCAGATCAGAGTGCAGCGGGAGCTTGATCATGCCGTAGTTCTTCCCGGTTCTTCTCCTATTTGGCTCCCGAGGCCCTCTTGTTACTCGTGAGCACATCTCCTATTTTTGTATATCTCATCATGTATTATGTACTTTTGTACTTCCTGGTAATGTAACATTCAGTAATGTTATATTATTCTCTGTGATAACCATGTACTTGCGCTATTTCTGTTGAATGTATGCACCATTTGCTTCCGTACTCTGATTCTTGTCTGTACTGATGCTTAGCGTATATACGGGAGGGTAGTTCTGACCTACGTATAACGTTGCAGTGGCGTCTCCGTATCACCGGGATCGGGGCGTTACAGAAAATTATTGTAATTGAACTGTATATTTGGGCATGTCAGTATTTACAAAGGAAGTGCTGCCGAAATTTTAAGAATTTGAAGATGATTACAATAATCTATCAGTTTAAAAGAATATTTGTTATTTGAAATATGAAATCTGGGACCGTTATAGTTTTTCCCATGTTGCTCACGGAGAGGCCCTGGCTGCTGTTGCGCCTTGGTCGCGACCGCGTGGCTAGGTGGCGCAGGGAGGGCCTGGGTTGCTGCCGGCCACCCCAAGAGAGGGAGAGGAGAAGGGTGGTTTTGATAATGAAATTGATGCAGGAAGTAATGAATTGAAAGTGGTGGTGATGTAATTAGAGAAGGAGGGAGAAGGGAGGATGTAGTGGTGGGTTAGGTGGTGATGGTTGTTTAGACGGGAAAGGTTGTTGTATTTGGAGTATAATTTGCACAGATATAAATGAAAGAGATAAGGTTTAGAATCAACCTTTTGATCAATTACTCCACATATGTATTCAATATGTTCAATGTACCCTTTCCTATCTCCGTTATAGCATAGAGCTATACCGAGTCGATTCTCAGGGAGAGCTAGCGATGGAAGCGTTACGGTCCGTAGTGAAGAAAGTAAACGAGAATTCTTCTTTGCTTTAAAAGAATAAAAGAATCATGACAAAAGAATGAAAGAATGGATGGATATGTTCATGATGGAAATCGAGAGAAATCAAAATCAAGATTGGATTTGGTATTCACACTAAAAGAAAGTAAAACTTTGAAAGAATTTAAGATGAGAAAACCATGGCTAGCTAACCTTACTTCCTTGCTAAAGACTTACTAAACTCCGTGATGGTGATGCTTGCCTCATGTTGATTCATCGGCATATGTATGTCTTGCGTGTTGGTCTAATTACTTTCCCACTTGGATGACGGGGGATCATTCTTGAACTTGTCTTATAGCCTTCATAGATGTCATTGGCCTACAAGTAGACTTTCAATAATGGAATCAAAAGAGCGACACACAAGGGAGGCTAAGGAAGAAGATACAACATACATCAATTGAAAGTGAAGAAGTTGTACATCTATTAGCATATGTTTGGTGAACCATCTCCATGTTCCATTAAGGCACTTGTTCTAGACAAGGCTCTAAATGAGGCACACATGAATCATATGGAGAATTACAACAAGATACTAGCCAAGCATGAAAGTAACCCATCGGAGAAGAGAAGATCATACACTTTGCAAGATTAAAGATAGCAATCACCCATGAGTTAGTAATTAGCAAGGTAATTTGTTAGCTAGCCATGAGTAGAAAGAATTAGCTACTAGCCATTAGAAAAGCAAAACAAAGCATGAATAAAATTGCAAGTAAAGTAAAACTAGAAGTAAAGAAAGCAAAGTAATACTAGAAATTGCTTGAGTAGAGTGAAGAGAATGGATGAATCATTGCTCCACAAGTTGTCACACCTTGATTATACAAGCTCTCTCTCTCTTACAATCTCTCTCTTGCAAAGATTTCTAGGGAAGAAGAAGACTAAGAGAAACAAAACCTAGAGAAAAATCCTACAAAAATACAATGATCTATCCTCTTCTCTCTCTTCTTCTGTTCAGTCTTTTCTCGCAGGTCCAGGTGCAGTATTTATAGGATCAGAGAGAAGCTTCGAGAGCCTAGGCCGTTGGCGCAAAATCCGAGATCCAACAGACCCAGATCTGCCGCAGATTGGTGGCAAGGCGCGGCAGTTTTGTGGCCGTTGGCTAACAACTTTCTGGTACGAAGTTGTTACAAGTTTGTTAGCCACGTGGTCTTCTAGAACCTTGAGTTGGCGCGCAGATCTCTCTGGATTCTGATTTCAAATTTGGGCTTTATCTTGAGCTTGGAATTAATCTCTTTAATTATTGCTAATTAAAGTGATTATTGGGCTTTCTCTCATTTCAGTTATGGACCTGTAAAAATATAGAGAAGATGAATAAAAATCATATATTTATTTGCAATATGCATGGGAATGATATGGTAAAATATGCACATTTGTGTACTAATCACACCCCCACACTTATTCTTTTGCTCGTCCCGAGCAAAACAAAGAAAAGAAAATCTATACTACCAATTTTATTACACCACTTTCGTAGGTGACACGATTGCACTGAGCATGTGCAACAAGCCGTTATACCTCTAGGTTACCCTAGAGGAGGAGTGTTGTCTCCTGAGGGTTTTCAGCGGATTACACCCACAAAATCCATAAAGAAAGAAGACAAATGTTAGTATTTTGAAAATGCATTTTGAAAGAGAGACATGTTTTCGAACTATTTTTGCAAAAATATAAGTTATCTTAGGTCATAAGTCCACCTATAATCATTCTTCCTTAAACTTAGTCTTTATGCAAAATCTTGTCTTCAATTAAGGTAAGAATTCAAAATTGGATTGAATACTTTATCTTTCATAAAACCTAGATAGTATGCACACCGTACTCAGTGAAAATTTCTGGGATTTCAACTCCAACCATCAAGCCATTTATTTATATATATTTATTTTCTTTTTCTTTTTTTTTCTTCCCTTAGTTTAGGCTTTCTAGTTCACCCTTGTAACGAGCCTTTAACCGATGACTCCCAAACCAGTCGGTCTTAGGGCACCAGATGAGAAAACATCCCTCGGGTTTAAGGTCTCGAGTAAAAAAGGCCACGAAACTAAAGGGGATTATTCTTTTTGATCACCGTTAGGCGTGAATAATTATGCTTCTTGAGGCATAATTCTCCAGCTTAATGAGTGATGTTTTTCACCGTTAGGCGTGAATAATCATGCTTCTTGAGGCATAGTTATCCAGCTTAATAAGTGATGTTTTATTTATAATTTTTTTTTTATTTTTATGGCATTTTGGTCTTTGTTTCCATCCCAAGAAATGTGTAAGTGTGAAGTGCATACAATCTAAGGCAAAAAATTCAAGATAAAAATATCTCACCAATTTCTCTTACTTAGCCTATAATTTCAAACAAGATCTATTATTTCAACTAGGTTTAAGATGTCATAATTAAGGCTTTCTTAATTTCTAAGATACATCTTAATTTTCTTAAAAATAGATCAAAACATTTGTCTCTTATTTCAAAAAGTTTTTTTTTTTATTTTTTTTATTAATTTTTTTATTTCTAAAAAGAAGTGTAAAAGAAAGAAGATCTAAAAACTCTATGTTAGTAAACCTCCCCCACACTTATTTCATGCATTGTCCTCAATGCATCATGATATATGTATGCAAGAAATAGGTAAGAGGTAAGAAACTTTTATTTACAAAAAAGTGCAAAAATTATTTACAAAGAGTATATACAAGTGTAACCATTACCTAGGCTTTTGGTCGTTTTCCTCTGGCCCGTTTCCCATCATTCCAGTGCGTCTGCTTTCGTGAGCTCAGTTGGGAAACGGTTTGAATTTTGTTAGCCTTAGGTGTTTCCAGATTCAATTTTTTATTATTATCATTCACCCTCATTCCACCACATTGTTCATTAAAAAATTCCTTATCCCCACTCTCACTCTGAATCTCATCACTTCCAATGTTAAGGAAATTCAGCTCCTCTCCATACAATTCTTCAAAACTAAGGTCAACATCCAGAAGTGGACAATCAGCTAACCTACCCCGAGTTGACTCATCTAGATACATGATCTCATCAGCAAACAGGTCTTCAAAGGAAATATCAATCGGAGGTTCGGATATATTCACAGTTGGCTCATTGAAGGTGAAAATATCCAAATCAACTTTTCCCTGTTGAAAGGTACTCGGAAAAGAGAATCACAAGATTTTGACTCATCTTTTGGATCTTCACCTTCTTCCTCACAATTGTTACTAATGAAGCTAACCTCAAATGTTTGATCTTTTATTTTATGAGGCTGTGTGTGGAAGACATTGTGTTCATGTGTCATGTGACCAAAGGTCAACCTCATTGATCCATTCCGGCAATTAATGATGGCATTTGCAGTAGCCAGGAATGGTCGTCCCAAAATGACAGGAGTTTGAGCCCTTTGATTGGAATTAGACACAGGTTTTGTTTCAAGGACTACAAAGTCAACAGGATAAATGAATTCTCCAACTTTGACAAGGACATCGTGAATTTCCCCTTTGGTCTAGTGACAGAGCGATCAGCCAATTGGATAGTCATTTGGGTAGGACGGAGATCACCTAACCCCAATTGTTGGTACACAGAGAAAGGCAGGAGATTGATGCTGGCCCCCAAATCAAGAAGTGCCCTATTAATGGTGGTCTGTCCTATGATGCATGAAATGGTGGGGCTCCCTGGGTCTTTGTATTTAACAGGAATTGGACCATTGAGCAGCTCGTTGATGGATGATGCTAGGAAGACTTTTTTAGGGACTTGTGTTTTCCTCTTCTTGGTGCACATTTCCTTTAAGAATTTAGCATATGATGGCACTTGTTGTATGGCATCAAGAAGAGGGACATTGATTTGGACCTTATTAAACATTTCTTTTATTTTCTCCATGTGAGCATTTGTCTTGGGATTCTTAAGCCTATTTGGAAATGGTACTCTAGGCTTATAAGGTTGCTCATCTACCTTTTCTTTACCCTTGGTCTTGGAAGTGGATGGCTCTGTACTAGAAGATGGGTTGTCAGAAGTTGGTTGCATTGGGACAGGAGGTGTTGGCTTTGGTACTGGATGAGATGGTGGACTAGAAACCTTATTATCTATATGTTTTCCAGATCTCAGGGTATGAATAGCATGACATTGACTGGGTCCTGAATCTTCCACTTCATTCAAAGGGAAGTGATGTTTGGGAGTTGGCAATGGCTGACTTGGTAACATTCCTTTTTGTCTTTCATCCAATTGCCTAATTTGGACCTTCATTTTATTCAACTCCTGCTCCTGGTTCTTTGTAAAGGTTTCTAACATTTTTTCAACTCTGATATTTCTGAATTATTTTGGGGTGGATGTTGTTGATATGGAGATTGGAATTGTGATTGGTAGTATGGTGGGTTTTGATATGGTTGTGACTGAGGTGGACTTTGAGATGGATGAACATACAGTGAATTATGATTGAAACTGGATGTGTGAGAATGAGCATTATATGGATGTGGAAGTGGTGGTATGTAATGCTCAGAACCAGACTGACTCCATGAAAAATTTGGATGGTTCTGCCATCCTGAATTGTATGTGTTGGAGTATGGATGTCTGGTAAATGCTGCATTCATGTTCTCCTGATATGATTGGAGCTGATACAAAGGACACTCCTCAAAGACATGGCTAAGGTCATGACAGTTGGTGCAACCCGGTTGAATTACAGGCAATGGGTTGACCTGATTTACAACAGAATTTCCCCTAGACTCAAGCAGTTCTATCCTCTTCATCAATTGTGTGATCTTGGCTTCTGCGGCTATAGAGGATTCTATAGAGTGTGTACCAGTTCTGGAAGTGGTGGGAGTGGATTTATCAGGACATGACTCCCACTGAATGGTTTTCTCAGCTAGGTTTTCAAAGAGATCCCACCCCTGATGTTCATCTTTCTTCAAAAATTCCCCTTGACACATGGATTCAAGGAGGGTTTTCGTTTGGTATTTAAACCGTCATAGATAATCTGGCACAGACGCCATTTCTCTATGCCGTGATGAGGACACAGGGCTAGAAGGTCTTTGAAACGCTCAAGATATTTCCAGAAAGGTTCATTTGGTTCTTGCTTGAATTGCATTATATTCTTTCTCATGAGGGCTGTTTTGTGGATAGGATAGAATTTCTTAAGAAAGACTTTTACAAAATCCTCCCATGAAGATATGGAACTGACGGGAAGATTGTAAAGCCATTTCTTAGCTAAATCCTTAAGTGCAAACGGTATGAACCGTAACCTAACAGCATCCTCGGTTAGTTGGGAAATTCTCATCATTTGGCATACCTCTTCAAACTCACGAATAAAGAGGTACGCGTCCTCAGACTCTAGACCATGGAATCGGGGAAGTGTATTAATGAATTGCGGTTTCAGCTCGAAGTGATTTCCATTTGGCTCGGGGAGAAGAATGCAAGATGGAAGGAGGTGCGAATCGGATAAAATCGATCTTGAAGTGAGACGTTGTTTTCCATAATGTCAAGTGGTTGTGTAAGTGCAAGTGTAGAAAGTCTAACAAGTCTTGGAGAATTAGAATCTCGGAACCACTCTCGTATATACAATCACAAACAACGTGCACCGATCACACCAACGAAAAAGAGAAAATAACAACAATTAAAAAGAAAAATCAATCCAAGCTTCTAGGATTCCTGGACCTAGACGACTCCTAACTGATTAGATCGTCCACAGGAGGTTTAGTGTAGACTTTGACTATAAGCGAATCAGCCAGGGAAGGGCAAGGTTGGTGGGAGGTTTTCCGTCAGAGACGTTCCTTAATTAAGTAACCAGCAACCTTCAGGCTTTCGGCCCTCAATCCCTTTCCTAGACACTGATTTTACAAAAGTCAATTTTCAACACTTTTCCCCCTTAGGATAATCTCCTAAGTGAGTCCGAGTTGTCCCTAGGGCCAGCGTCTAGCAGTTTTTATTTAGAAGCTTAGGATTGTGAGTGCTTGGAAATAATTTTTGGGCCAAGGAAAGGGTGATAAAATCCCCACCTTATCTTATTTACGGGTATGCCCTTAAAATTGAATTGTGCAAGTGTACAAGAAATATAACTAGGATACACTCAAAGCATGAAAATCAAGCAAGAGATGATTCCTAGTCTACATGCAATGCAAAACGTACCTTGCCTCCAGCACTCTTCAACAGTAAAAGTAAATGAATTGAAAGACACGTGCCTAGAAATGCAAATGTCTAATCAATTTTTAACTTTTTCAACCAATTTTTTACTGTTGATTAAATTAGCAGGTAATAGGTGAAAAATACAGGAATTCAAGTATAGCAGCAGATGTATTTTGTAGAATCAGAGCCCCTGCAGAAATTAGGTCAGTAGTCAACTCAGGATTGCCGCAGATCCGCGGCAAAAACCAGGATTCCGCGGCAAAACTGAGGGATCCTGGTCTCTGCTTTCGAGAGCAGAGGCCCAGGTCCACTTATATGTCACTGCAATTAAAATTTTCCTGTTCTTCAACCTGTAACCTGCAACAGAGAAGAAGATTCGTCTAGTTCTTCACTTTAAAGAAAATCCGTTGCTCTCCCCGGCAACGGCGCCATTTTGTTTAGACGGGAAAGGTGTTGTATTATGGAGTATAATTTGCACAGATATTAAATGAAAGAGATAAGGTTTAGAATCAACCTTTTGATCAATTACTCCACATATGTATTCAATATGTTCAATGTACCATTTCCTATCTCCGTTATAGCATAGAGCTATACCGAGTCGATTCTCAGGGAGAGCTAGCGATGGAAGCGTTACGGTCCGTAGTGAAGAAAGTAAACGAGAATTCTTCTTTGCTTTAAAAGAATAAAAGAATCATGACAAAAGAATGAAAGAATGGATGGATATGTTCATGATGGAAATCGAGAGAAATCAAATCAAGATTGGATTTGGTATTCACACTAAAAGAAAGTAAAACTTTGAAAGAATTTAAGATGAGAAAACCATGGCTAGCTAACCTTACTTCCTTGCTAAAGACTTACTAAACTCCGTGATGGTGATGCTTGCCTCATGTTGATTCATCGGCATATGTATGTCTTGCGTGTTGGTCTAATTACTTTCCCACTTGGATGACGGGGGATCATTCTTGAACTTGTCTTGTAGCCTTCATAGATGTCATTGGCCTACAAGTAGACTTTCAATAATGGAATCAAAAGAGCGACACACAAGGGAGGCTAAGGAAGAAGATACAACATACATCAATTGAAAGTGAAGAAGTTGTACATCTATTAGCATATGTTTGGTGAACCATCTCCATGTTCCATTAAGGCACTTGTTCTAGACAAGGCTCTAAATGAGGCACACATGAATCATATGGAGAATTACAACAAGATACTAGCCAAGCATGAAAGTAACCCATCGGAGAAGAGAAGATCATACACTTTGCAAGATTAAAGATAGCAATCACCCATGAGTTAGTAATTAGCAAGGTAAGTTGTTAGCTAGCCATGAGTAGAAAGAATTAGCTACTAGCCATTAGAAAAGCAAAACAAAGCATGAATAAAATTGCAAGTAAAGTAAAACTAGAAGTAAAGAAAGCAAAGTAATACTAGAAATTGCTTGAGTAGAGTGAAGAGAATGGATGAATCCTTGCTCCACAAGTTGTCACACCTTGATTACACAAGCTCTCTCTCTCTTACAATCTCTCTCTTGCAAAGATTTCTAGGGAAGAAGAAGACTAAGAGAAACAAAATCTAGAGAAAAATCCTACAAAAATACAATGATCTATCCTCTTCTCTCTCTTCTTCTGTTCAGTCTTTTCTCGCAGGTCCAGGTGCAGTATTTATAGGATCAGAGAGAAGCTTCGAGAGCCTAGGCCGTTGGCGCAAAATCCGAGATCCAACAGACCCAGATCTGCCGCAGATTGGCGGCAAGGCGCGGCAGTTTTGTGGCCGTTGGCTAACAACTTTCTGGTACGAAGTTGTTACAAGTTTGTTAGCCACGTGGTCTTCTAGAACCTTGAGTTGGCGCGCGGATCTCTCTGGATTCTGATTTCAAATTTGGGCTTTATCTTGGGCTTGGAATTAATCTCTTTAATTATTGCTAATTAAAGTGATTATTGGGCTTTCTTTCATTTCAGTTATGGACCTGTAAAAATATAGAGAAGATGAATAAAAATCATATATTTATTTGCAATATGCATGAGAATGATATGGTAAAATATGCACATTTGTGTACTAATCAATGGTGGTGGAATTGTGGTGGAGATGGGGGTGGGTTAGGTGGTGATGGTGGTGGAGGTGGATTTGAGTAAAATGGAGAAGAAGGAGAGGTCATTGAAGAGAAGGGAGGTGGATAAGTAGAGAGGGGGACTTAGGGGGGAGGCGGAGCCGGCTAGGGTCAGCGGCAACGGCGCGGGTGGTGCTGACGGCGGTGGTCAAGGGGAGAGGAGGAGAGAGGGTTGGTGAGAGAGGGAAAGAGGTAAATGGAGAGAGAAGGAGAGAGAAAATGGGAGAAAGAGAGAAACAGAGAGTGGAAAACAAAGGAGAAGGAAAGGGATGGGCTGCTGCTATTGTAGTCGTTCGGTTGGTAAGGGATGGGGAAGATGGAGAGCAGGTGGGAGAAAAGAAAGGAAGAAATAGAAGGAAAAAAGAAAAGATAAAGAAATGAAAAGAAAAAAAAGGAAAAGTAATAGGAAATATGATAAAATAAGTAATTAAAATATATTATTAAATAATAATTAAGTACAATAAAATAGGAGAATTAAGTAAAGGAGAAGAGAAGGAAAAAGTAAGAAAGAAAAATAATTGGTAAATAATATTATTATTTAAATCGGGTAAAAATCGACTATTTCAGAAAATGTTCCCAAAAATTCTAAAAATAGAAAATATTATTTAATATGTCTGGTAAAATTGGATTTGAGAAATTTAATCTAATTTTTAAATTAAAATCCTGAAATCTACCGATGATACCGGTTGACACCAAACTGGTCAAATTTTGATAAATTCAGAAAAATCTCAAAAAATGCATTTAGATAGAAAATAAGATTTTAAGAAGTAATGTGAAAGCCGTTACTAGAAATTTAACTCCATTTGAAAATTAAAAATCTGAGAATCGGCCAGCGATACCCATCGACACTGGTTTTGAAGATTTTGCAGAATAATTCTGAAAATTATCAGAAAATCATGAAAAATCTAAAATATTGGAAAATAATATTTGAAACTAAAACCGATCAAATCTGACTTCTGAAAAGACTAAATCGAGTAATACACTAGGATCGGGTCCCAGTTAAGACTAGGGATGACTCCGAGTCTACGAATCCGGATCCAAATACAAAACAATTGCATAAATAATCAAAAAACAAAATAAATACAGGGAGAAAATAGAAATATATGATCAAATAAATCGTAATACGTATCTAAGTACGTATTCCGGGAACGGGTGTTACAATTACAATAGCCAGGGTGTAAGAACTGCCACGCTCGGAATTGGGGCCTTTAGGTAGAATCTCAAGTTTTTAGTTGCACATCTCTATACTATTGTAAACAAAACCATAATTGAAGTCTATCAGTTTTCCCCTACCCAGTATAAGTTGTCCATTTTATGGTTAATTATGTAATTATCAATTTACGGGAATAGTAGGAGTAGGACAGGTTTAGGAATTCAGGAGTACAAGAATACATGTATAACACGAGTACATTAGTACTAGGGATACAGGTCACTGTATATAATACAAGATAACAGGTACAAGAATCCCGCAAATATGATAATCACAGGTCAAGTGTTAACATGACAGGTGGCAAGTGATAAGTGATATCATAACAGGGACAGGTGTCAAGTAGTAGCATGTCAGGTGATAACACATTAGATGTCAAGTGATACATGCAGGTGTCAGGTAATAGCATGTAAGTGTTTAGCACATCAAGAGAAACCCTGTCAAGTGATAGCGTAATAGCTAAGCACAATCAAGCAGAGTTTAAGCAAGGCTGGAGCGAAGCTAACATACAACACTAAACGTCATCACGTTCGGCGTGATTACCGCTCGCGGTACGGCTAATGCACGTGTGTGGTGGCGGGCGAACCGCTCCGCATCACCCGTGATGAAGCTGTACTCACGACGTAATTATGCTTGGACGGAGTCAGCTGTAAAGCGTTGTGCACTAGGCTCGCCTATCAGGCGGAATTAAAAGACCTGACAGTCTGAACGCACTCCCTCTTTCGAGGAAGTGGGTGAAAGTTCATAAGGGCTAAAGGGCCAAAAGGCTCAGTAAGTACCTGCAAGAGTGTTAGTACCACACAATCATGCATAGAAACATGTAGTAACTAGACCATTCATAAAGTGTGTGAAGCCCGAAGGTTGTGTGTAAGCCAGGGGAGTAAGCGCACTCCCGGTAGCTACCACGAAACCCATAAGGGTGCAAGACTTAAAACCTATTGGGTAGCCATCTTGAGAGTAGGCAGAAGCCCAGAGACTGTACAAGGGTACCTACACGGTTAATACCAGTACATGCACGATATAATATCGTCTACATTATTACAAGCATTCGAACACAGGATATAGCACATGTCACTGGTATACACATACAACTCGGTATAAATACACATGACCACCTATACAAATACAACACAATTTCAAATACAATACAAGCTCAATGATGCGAGAGAAAACACTCGTCTAAAACATGAATTTTGAGGAAAATGCTGCGGATTCCGGGATGCTACGCGCGTGCGAACACCCGAGCGAGGAAGACTACCAAGCGAGAGGAGGAGAAGGGGCTTGGCCCTTTGGTGGCCGCCGGCCCCTAGGATGGTGCGCCCGCCACTAGGGGAGGCCAAGGCGGTGGCTAGCCTAGAGGAGAGAGGAGAGGGAGAGTGGTGAAGGTGTTGGTGTAGGTGGTGGTAATATTTGGTGGAGTTAGATTTTGTTGGAGAAAGAAAAGGAAAGTAAAGAAGGTGGTGATGATGGTGATGTTGGAGGTTGAAGTGGTGGTGGTAGGGGTGGTCCTGTGATGGTGAGAGTGAAGATGGTGGTGATGGAAAGGGAAATATAAGATGGTGATGATGGAAGAGTTGTAGTGGTGGTGATGTATGATGAAGTTGTCGCCGGAGTAGTCGCTGGAGATGTCGTCGGAATAGTCACCAAAATCGTCGTCGGAGGGGAGATGGCCAGCCTTGGCCTAGTGATGGTGGTCGGCCTACGAGAAGAGTGGTGGTGGTAGTTTTTGTGGAGGAGCTTGTAGTTGATGGTAGGTTTTGGAGATGGAGATTATTTTGGATGGTGAAATTTTAGGGTTTATTGTGAAGTGAATGGAGATGGAGGAGGAAGAAAATGATGGTGAAGTGCTGTAGGTGTTGTTGTTGTTGATTCGAAAGAGGAAGTGATAGTTAGGTTTTTTTAGTTGAGGTTAAAGGAGAAAGGAATAGAGATTTTTGGAGCTTGAAATTAAAGGAAAAGAGAAGGGAATGGAGATTAGGTTTTTTTTTTTTTTGATATGGGAAGGGATGATGTGGCTTTGTCCAGCTTAGGTGATGGGAGAGGGGTGATGAGTGAATTGGGATATTTTAGAGGAGGTATTTTGATGGAAGTAGATGTTTTAGAAGGAAGTGGAAGTGTTTGGAAATTGTTGGAAGGAAAATGAAGGAAGGAAAAAGGGGAAAGGAAAAGAAAAAGGAAAAAGAAAAAAGAATTGGAAGAAAGAAGAAATAATTTGAATGGTGGAATCCCCAGGTTCAGTAGCGGATGCGGAAAATTTTCGAAAAATATTGGAAACGCCTGAAAATCAAGTATCTCAGAAAGATCCCAAAAATTTTCAAAAATAAAGAATATTATATTGAGGATCATGATGAAATTGGATTTAAGAAATTCAATCCCGTTTTCAAATTAAAAATCCTGAAATCAATCATCAATACTGGTCGACAGCGAGTGATCGGATTTTGATAAATCCAAAAAATCTCAAAAAATGCATTAAGATAGTAATATAATTCTAAGGAATAATGTGAAAGCGGTTTTCAGAAATTAGACTCCATTTATAATTTAAAATTCTGAGAATCGATCGGCGGTACTGGTCGATACCGGTTTTGAAGATTTTGCAATTTATTTCAAAAATTTCGAAAAATCATGAAAAATCTCAAATATTTAAAAATGATGTTTGAAACTGAAACAAGTTAAATCTGACTATCGTAAAGACCAAATCAAGCAATACACTAGATCGAGTCCCTGGTTTAGACTAGGGTTGACTCCGATTCCACGAATCCAGATCCAATGCAAAACATCGGATAAATAATCATAAAACAAAAATAATTGTGGAAAGTAAATCGAAAAATATGATTGAAAAATCTGAATACGTCTCTAAGTATGTATTCCGAGAACAGGATGTTACAATATATAATTCAGATCTAAATACCACACCGATCACAAACGCAAACAAACTCATCGCGAGTACGAACAAATGAGATCTGTAAAAGGTCGATCCCAAAAGAATTTGGTCCGGGGGGTCCTCGCCCCCTTCCAACCTCCTCGACGACCTGACCACGCAGGTCGATCCGCGAATTACTCTGCATCAGGGTCAGGTTGAGGGGAGAGCAATGTGAGGAGCAACGAGAAAGAATAAAAGAGAAAATAAAAATATATAAAGAATTGATGGTTGGAAGGAATTAATTTATATTGATGTGGATTGAAGCTGAGGTGAAAATAAATTTATAATTAATTTCTTTTTAAATTAATTGAAAAGAGAGGGGTGCAAGACTATTTTTCTTAATAGAATTCTAATCAAAAGAGTTGTGATTAAGCTAGAAAATTATGAAGTAAACCTACGCTTGTCTGTCGAAGCTCTAGAATATTCAATCATGTAGTGGACTTCTGTCAAGACAGATTGCCGCTCAAAAAATTATAATTTTACAAAAAAATTAAGGCCAAAAGAGGAAATTCCTTGAGTTTTTGAGTCCATAGTGGGGACTCATTCATTGGACCGATTTTGAAAATTACATGCAGCTGATAATTGCATTAGGAGGAAGAGCTAAAGTACCTAGGAGAGACAAAAGCATATTTATGATCCCTGAGAACAATAAGCTCGTTTTCAGGTACAAGAGTATATCAAACAGTTCAGGTGCTGTGAGCCTCCGGTCTTGAGGGATCTGCTTGATCTCTCATAAAGAACACTCAACTTATGGGGGTCAGTTTCGAAATCTATCGACATGCAAGCTTAATTTCGACTCTTAAAAAGAGCATTTGAATTGTAGAACAAGCTTAGATTTTGACTCATAAAAAGAACGTTTGAATTGTACAAACGTGAAAGAATACAAATATTATTTTCAAAACTCAATACAATTTTAGAGTTTTCATGCAGTGGAGTGGACTTTAATAGATCTTTATATAATTAATTAATTTGAAGAAAAAAAATATTTAGTAAATTTAACAAATTTAATTCCCGTGAGATTTAGCAAATTAACTCAAAAAACTTTAAAATGTTTGAATATTTATAAGATAAAAGTTAGCTGCGAAATTTATTTAGAATATTTGCATATTTAAATTTTATTAAGATAATTTCAATTATAAATTATAATCAAATCCGAGCGAAGCAAAATTTTCTCTTGTGACTCATTCATAAATTTTGTCCGTCTTTATTCTGCGCGAAAGAGCGAGCGAGAGGGGAGAGAGATCGGCACCTTTTTTCTTCTTCCCTGCCCCTCCTCCTTCATTCTTTTCTTCCTTTTCCTCCTCCTCCTCCTCCTGTGAAGCCAATCAGACCCCCACCTCCTCTCTCCTCCATTGCTTCCAAATTCCTTCCCATCTTTCTTTCTTGCCGCATCACCCTCTCTCTCTCCCCCTCCCATCCCCTCCATATAAAATTCATCCCCTTCCTCTCTTGTTATTACAGTCGGTCGGTTTTTTTTTTTTTTTACTGCCGACAGTGATATACCAGTACTAGTTAACATCAAGCTCATCCTAAAAATCATAATAAAAAAATTAAAAGATTATTACCTAATTAATCAATCATATGAAAAAAAAAAAAAAAGAAAAGAAAAGAAAGAAAATAATACTAGATAACGTATGTGACCAAATTCGTTGGCCTCAGCGTTGGGACAGCAAAGATCCAAGCAGTGCTAGTAGCTCCGCAAATCAAGGAAATTGCTGTCAGTGGGATTCCCACCCCCACAGAAAAAAATGGGCCCGACAAACAAAAAAGAAAGCCAAAAGGAGCAAGGAGCAATAATGAGGTTTCGAGTCAAAAGAACCTGCCCTTCGTTTGGACGCGGCCGCTCCTAATTCTTGAGAGAAGGCAGAGTCCTGGACTAGTTTTTTTTTTTTTTTTTTTGTGCCTTCAAAGATATTTGTGATCGTGATTCTCTCTCTACGTTTGAAAGGTAAACCTTTCGACTTCAATTTCTAATCAAATGCATGAAAGTTCCTTTTTTTTTTGTTAACAATTTGTGGATAATTGTAGATTTTTCTGTTGTAAAATTATCATTTTTAGTTGCTTTCGTGAATAGATAAAGTTTCTAAATTGATGGAATGCCTGAAAGTTTGCTGTTGTTCTGGCTGATTGAATTAGTTCTTTTTATGTTGATTTTTCTACAGTCAAGCTATCACTTTCAGTTGCTTTGCTTAAAAGATACCATGATTGTCATTTGTTTTTATGCTGTTCATTAGTTAGTGGTAGCACTGAGTGTAATTAACTGTTGATGGTTTGCTTTGTTTGCAAAGGGTCATTTTCCCCTACCACTGTGAAGTATATTCATAATTTTGTTGATTCTGATGGCAGATAGGGCACTTAGTAATAGTATTACGTTGATGACGAGGGTGACTCGTGTTTTTGGTGATACGATTCACAAGGAGGCCGTCCGATCAATGTCGTGTGATGTGAATTTTCTGTCAGATCGATTTCCGAACTATAAAATAGGCCCGAATAATGCAATTATCGAGCTGGAGGCGCGTCCTGAGGTCCCCTCTCTTAAGGAAATTGTGGCCAAAGAGACTGCCCTGCTTCTGGAGCAGCAGCAGCGCCTCTCTGTTCGCGATCTTACCAAGAGATTTGAGAATGGGCTGGCCGCCGCCGCCAAGTTGTCGGATGAGGTTTTGCCCTGATCTTTATTTGAGTTTATAAATGAATATTAAGTCAAAATAATTTTTTATTTGAATAGATATTCTGCACATTTTGGCATGTTTAATGTACTGGCCAACCAGTCGCTCTCTAATAGAAAGATGTAGCCATATAGGTATTGTACTCAGACTTTTGCTTGGAAATTTCAGGCTAAGTGGAGAGATTTAGCTTCACTGGAAAAACATGTCCTTCTGAAGAAGCTAAGGGATTTACTAGAATCACTAAGAGGACGCGTGGTGGGTCGAAATAGGGATGAAGTTGACAAGGCCATCTCTATGGTATGTTTCTGACATTATCCTTTTCTACATTATATGTTCTTAGTCTACTGTGGTGCATGCGTTATGCAATCAGAAACCAGCATTAAAATTTCTAGAATACAATCTTTTCTCTCATTTCAGCTTAGTTTTGTCTCACATGCACACACATGCACACATGGAGATAATGTTGCAAAAAAGATGCTAACAATGAATAGGAGGATGGCTCTTCCCCCAAAACTGCTTGGAGTATCGCGAAAGTTGCTACACGGGGATTAAGAGCCCGAGCAGTTGTCTTCACATGGCCATGTCTCCAGGGTTTTACAAGGAAACAAGACTGTTTCTTCTAATCCATATGTAACTTCTAATGAAGCGGTATGATCATGAGTTACGTAAGTCAACAATTTTAATAAGCTCATAATTGTGATAATGGGGGAACATTTGATCAAGCCATTTTTATTTATGAACTATACTGAGGTCTGACATCCTATACTAGTCGATAATATTGTAGCGTGCCATTATTGAAATAAATGCGTAAAACACACACTTCACAGAATTCTGCTGAAGTTTCAACTAAAATCACATTATGGTTTGTTCATAATATCTGAATGTAAATTTAATAACAGAACCTGGATTACGATCATATTTTTTTTTTAACACCTGCCTTCATTTCTTGGATTAGTTTTCTACTTTTTTTCGATGCCAGTCAATTCATCTTTTAGTCGTAGATCACCTGAGGTTCTGTTTATTTACTGTAGGTTGAAGCTCTAGCAGTCCAGCTAACTCAAAGAGAAGGAGAGCTGTTTCTAGAGAAAGAAGAAGTGAAAAAGCTAGCAAATCTTCTTAAGAAGGTAATACAAAATCATCACTCTATTTAGATTTTGATTGATATTTCTTTTTAACTTCTCTCTTAAATTTTATTACATCCAGAGGCACAATATTACACTAGATTCTAAACCTCTTTAAAATAAGTAGAAGTCTGCTGCTTTTTTGGATTAATTCTTGTATTCTTTTAATGGAGTTACTTTCTTTTTTTTGGGAGCAATTCGTTTCTGCTTGGTGTCATGGTTACTCTTCTTTCTAGGCTACAGAAGATGCCAAGAAGGTGGTGGAAGAGGAGAAGGCATATGCCCAAGCAGAGATTGAAAGTGCAAGAGAGTCAATGCAAAGAATTGAACAAGCCCTTCATGAACAAGAAGAAATGTCTGGAAGTGTGGAGAAACAGGTACTTATTCCCTTAACATTGCAAATGAACACACATGAACAGATCTCTTTTCCTGATTTTGAGCCATCACCTATAGTGAAGTTAAAATACTACTTATGTTGATACTTTTTTTTTTTTTTTTTACCCTGAAACATAGAATGAAAAGAGGCTTTTTGAGTTGATTTTTAGCGTAACCCAAAATGATATTACAAAGATTGTTGTTATGAATCATGATACGAATCATGATTTCTAAGGAAGTTATAACTTTAAAAAATATACTTATCCGGGACTATTAAACTTACCTATAAGAATTCTTCAAGAGTTATACACTTTTGGATTTTTATCCTCTTTGCTTCAAAAGAAATGTTGTGTAATTTTATTGAGTCGTTTTATTTCTTAATTAAAATTGAAGGCTTCTATCATTCGATCACTACTTTTCATCCAATTTACAAATTGTGCAAAACAAATGTGCTTATAAACTGGTTTGGTTAGGTGATTAGCTGTGCTCCAAAGAGAACACCCTACCCCACCCACTCACTCTTGCGTGTGTGCATGCACATGCACCCGAGTAGGGTGTCTCGTTGTCTATATCTGTGTGGCACATAGATGCCTACATGGCACATAGATGGCCTACATGTATTTGTTTCAATAGGACAATTGACGCTGGATGGAAGGGATAAAAACTAACATTTTGAAAATTAGGAAAGAAATTAGGGTTTGTGCTGGGATTGGAGATAAATTAAACTAGGGTTAAAAAAAATTGAGAAAAAAAGATAAAGATTGATTCAGGTTTCACATCCAGGTGATCACTCGCTCAATCCATGCATCACACCCGAAGATTTAGATTCGGGCTTCATACTCAGGAAAATCTCTTCCACTCCATGCCTCATATCCGAAGATTCGAAAGAACCAAATTAGGGTTTCAATCTCTTAGTAACTCAAAACTCATTCATTGATTCCAACAAAAGAACTACAACAGTTTATACAGAAATACACGTGAACTACGCATGCCTCAAGTAAAGAAAAATAAGGCCTAATAAAAGAAAATAAAAACTAATATATGAAAATAAAAACTACTAATAACTCTTCTTAAATGGTTTCATGGCCCCCCATCATTCTCTCCTGGTTTGGGAGAAACTCATCCTCGATTTTTAAAAGAAATCATCCTTCAGTTCTCTGCATTAAAGACGTTATCTCAAATTCATAAGGTGGTTGAATTCAGAAATCAATAATTAGAGCATCTTTCTTAGGTGAATCACTCACCTCGTGCATCACTCACAAAGACTTCAAAAATTGAAGACTGAATTTGTTACTAGCAGATTGGATCTGAAACGGGTTAGAATGGAATTGCAACATTTCAAAATCTTTTAAGCCTGTTGAAAGGATGATTTCCTCTATTACGAGCTTGAGATGGTTAGAAAAGTATCTCATGATTCCAACACCTTATAAATGGCTCAAATAGGCTTCCATACGATAAAAAAACGGGCCAAAAAACCAACTCTGTTCACTGAAACTAGTTTGATTGTTCAAAAGGGTCTATTCTGAAGTGGGTACTCTTGAGATGCGGGTCGGGTCAGGTCTACAGAAGGAGATTGGGTCGGGTCTGTTACCTGCTTGCGGGTCAGATTTGAAACTGAATAGGACCCGACTCTGAATCGTATTCGGGTGGAAGTCTGTTAACGGAATTGGATCCAAGTCGCGTGCAGGCTCAGTTCAGATCTTATTGTTAAGCTTGATGGCGACTGTTGTGGTCGATAGGTAGTCGGGAAGTTGGAAAGGAGAGCTCGGCTGCAGAGGATGATTGCGATGCGAAGTTAACAGAGGTGGAGATACGATGATGAGTGGGCACACTTGAAGTTGTGATCCCATTGCAATATCAGATGATGAAATCATTGGCCGCGGCAAGATCCAGTCTCGGATTCGAGCGAAGAAGGCTACGAGATCTGGCGGCGGCTGACGAGAAGGAAGAGGTCGACGAAGTTGCTGTTGGGCCGCTGGGTTGAGGCGAGGTCTCGATATCGATCCGAACTTAAGATCTGATCTCGATGTTATGATTGGCAGCGAGGGTGATGGTTGGACGCAAGGGTGACGGTGATGGAGATGGCGGTCACCGTCGAGGACAAGAGGGAGGGAGGTGAAGACGAGTTAGAGATGGATTTTGGCGCTGTCTTGTGTTGTTGTCAAGGAAGGAGGGAGGCGTGAAGGAGAGAGGAAGGGTGATGGTGGCGGTGTGAGATCTAGGGTTAATGTTCTTGGATTCAATGGAGAGGAAAGAGGAAGAAGAAGAACAATGTTGATTTCTAATTTTGGGTGATTTTGAGAGAATTTTGGAACAATGTTTTTTTAGATCTGCAGAACATAGATCTAGGGTTTTTGATTTTTTCTAATAAAATTAAATATTTGGAGGAAAAGAAGAAGAAGAAAAGGAGAAGAAGATAAGTCTAGATCCAGGGTTTTGTGAAAAAATCAAGAATTTTGCTCTGATACTAATTTGATGTAGAACAGAAAGGAAAGGTTAAGGTTTTGAAAATTGGGGAAGAAATTAGGGTTTGTAGTGGGATTGGCGATAGGGTTTAGAAAAATTTGGAGAGAGATAAAAGATTGATTCGGGTTCCAGGTGATCGCTCACCTACTTTATATATCGCTCATAGAGATTAGATTCAAGCTTCACACTCAGAACAATCTGTATTCCACTCCATGCCTCACACATGAAGATTCAAAAGAACCCAATTAGGATTTCAATCTCTTAATAATTCAATAATTCATTCACTGTTTCCAACAAAAGAACTACAACAATTTATATATAAAAGAGTACACATGCATTCCGCATGTCTCACATAAAGAGAAATAAAAGTCTAATAAAAGAAAATAAAAACTAATAAAAAAATAAAACTACTAAAATAACTCTTCCTAAATGTCTTCATGTCCCCCATCAACAATACCTTAAAAGTATATCACACACCTCGTGTTGGAGAAGAAACTAGCTAGATCAGGTATAATCCTGACATTATTCACTGCAATTGGCTGATGGATCATTTTGCTGTAAATAAATTGATTACCTGTCGGTGTGGTGGTTACGATGCAGACGCCTTGAATTGACCTTTTGAATTACAACAACAACATAAGCCTTTATCACAAATCTTGAAATGCTATTGAAACATTGCTCCCCTTGCATGCGCGCCTTTGTGTCTGCGCACGCACATACACATGCACCACAAATGTGTCTATCTATATCAGTGTTGCATATGTATGGTGTGCATATACTTCATTCCATAAGATAATACCTTAGAAGTGTATCATACACCTTGCGCTGAGAAGAACTTAGCCAAGACAGGTATAATGCTCTGACATTATTCAGTACCATTGGCTGACGAGCCATGTTGTTGTAAATACATTGGTTGCACCTTCACTGAGTTTTGTTATGGTGAAAACACTTGAATTGCCTTTCGAATTACAACAGCAACAAAAGTCTTTATACCAAATGTTGCGTCCACCATGCTTCCAATTTGCCACCGACTTTGAACTGTGTTGCTCCTGAAATATCTTACACTTGAGTAATAGGGGCATGAGGTTGGCAAGTCTGTCTAGGCATGATTAGGCAAAGAGACAATGTGCTTGTCAATTGTCCTTTTCTTCTACATGTGTGGCAGATGTATTGTTTGAATTGATATAATTAGATAATAACTTGGTCAAGTAGGATACTGATATTAACCTGGGAATTTGGCCATGGCTGCTATTTTCATCAAGTTATTTAAAGGGAATTCCAATTAACATCAGTTTTTCATTATATCAGTCCCGACCAGATCCGACCCTAAAATGAGAGATTTTAGGGAATTCCAATTAACATCAATTTTTTAATATGATTAATCATATATATCAAATTGGTGATTATGTTTGGAGGTATTTATAGGTGCAGTGCAGCATGGTCATTGACTTAGTATTATTCCAATCCATTATACTGTGGTTTCCTGTATTATATTACTCAATCAAGTACTTGCTTCATGTTCATGTGTGTATAAGCCTGGAGATATGCCTTTCACCAAATGCCTAATAACTAAAGAACTACTTAGGTCAGGTTTAGGCCAGTATGGAAACTAAGCTATATGCATGCAGCTTAGTATTTTAAACCTAAATAGAGAATGGACTCGTGTGCTTATTTAAACATATTTTCTCTGAAATTTCAGTAAAGAACATATTATCTTATAATAACAATGATTTAGTAATGCACGCAACACTTTTCTTTTGATGTCCGCAAGACGACTAAAACTGTTGCTTACCTTGAAATCTGTTATTGGTTATAAGTTCCTTACCCCACTATCTTGACTAGTACAACATGGAAAAGCAGGATACGTTCAGTTCTGGTGATTGTCTATTGGATCTTTTTTGTGTTATTGCATCGTGGATAACAAATAATATATTAGATATACGAGCACAGTACTTTCCAAACATATCATCGGATGCATTAGTCACTAGTTTCCTGATTTTGAATTTCTTTTACCTGTATGAAATGAAAAGAACATAGAGGAACTAATGAAAGAAGTTCAAGAGGCTCGAAGAATCAAAATGCTGCATCAGCCAAGCAAGGTAAGATTTTTGCAGTTCTTATGTACTACCAACTTATTGTCAGCTACGGTTTCCATATTGTCCGTTTTTTGCACTTCAGGATTGATCCTGATCATAATCTGTTTCTGTTTACTAGAATGGTTCTTAACAGTTAGAAGCATTCTTTTCATTGGTGCTTCTCCTATAACATTTTGTTTTTGAAAGTTTATTTGTCTTTGTGGGCTAATACTTTTTCCTGCTGATGAAATATTAAAACATATTGTAGAAAACATATTGTAGGTAATGGATATGGAACATGAACTCCAAGCATTACGTATTCAGCTGGCGGAGAAATCTCGTTATTCAATCAAGCTTCGCAAAGAGGTTTTCTTTCTACCAAAAGCTCTGCGTTGATTAAATATAAATACCCACTGAGATTTTTTTTAAAAAAAAATAGCTATAATTTTGATTTCATTTCTAACTACCATGTTGCTTGACAATTTGAATTTATTCAGCTCTTATATCGTGGTGCTGTCATTATTAGAATCTGAATTACTTCATACAGTTAAGGGTTCAGTGATCAAACTTTTGTTGGTTTTTGTGGTGATCTCATTGTTAAACTTTGTTTCTTTTTAAGAGCATTTCTTGTATCTGTGTTTCATTATGGGTCTCTCATGCTTCTGCTCTCTCATCTCTGTTTTGAATAGATTGTTTTCGGGAATTTAGTGGGTGGATTTTATATTTATTTTTGCATATATAATTATATATTACATTAACATATATTTAGGTACTGGGTTATCTTGGTTTTCCATAGTCCCTATGGCATTAAACTTTGGTCATAAGTAGTAACTACGAGTAGCATTCCATTACCTCCTGGTGTCATAGCCAACTCTTATATCATGAAAATAGGACAGCAAGTTTCTAGATAAAATTCCACAGAGCATATACAAGTGTTTCTTTATGCAGATGCAACTTTTTTGTCCTTGTAATTCATTAAGTTGGTATTATTGATTTTTCTTTTTCCTTCTTTTCTGTTTTTGAACCTTTTCCAGTTGGCAGTGAACAAAAGGCATGGAGAAACCAAATCACATTTGTATGGGTTAGAGGGACTTGAAAGTTTAGGCTCATGTTTACGTATCATTTCTCGTGGGGATAGTGGTACTGAAATCTCAAGTTGTTCTATTCAATGGTATCGTGTACAACCTCAAGGAAGCAAGAAAGAATTAATTTCAGGTAGTTTTATATGAGAGCTGTCACTTTTATTTGAAACTCTGGTATTTTATCACCCAATTTCTGAACTCGGAAATTAACTCTTTAGCGTATGTTTTTATCCTTCTGCCTTTTGATTTCTTCTCTCTCTTTCCGAAATTTCTAACTAGATGAGCTACTACAATTTTTAATTTAATGTAACTCTGTTATAGTTTTGAGCTTTTTGATGTCTTGCTCTCTACACAATTATGGGGCCAAGGACAACTCTAACAGGATTTTGGGCTCTTTGATTGTCTTGGTCTTTGCATAATTATCGGGGCCAAGGACAACTCTAACTATTACCACCCCCCCCCCCCCCACCCCCCCCCCCCCCCCCCCCCCCCCCCCCCCCCCCCCCGGCCCCAAATGATTTGTTTTAGTTTAGATATTTTCTGTCACTGTACAAATTTGACAGATGAGCTCAAGTGTAGTCACCCATCGCTTGTCTCCAATTTTTCATCACTTGGACAACTGCAGCATATTCAACCGAAAAATCAAGTAAAACCCACACTTGCATCAGATACCTCAGGGCATAATAACAACAGAAAGTAATGCTATATTCTTGTCTGTTCTTACAGTTCATGGAGTCAATGACAGAACATACTCTTATTCATACCCCTTCTCATTACTTACATACCAATCTCAACCTTCTTGACATACTTCTTATAACAAATGTATGATACTGAGAACAACAACCCGGTTGCCTTCTGTGTCAAGCTTGAACACTGTTTAATACCTCACATCTTTATGGCTTGGCGGGTGGAACATTCTCATCTAGATAATGAGCATTTTCTTTATTCCTTCTCCACTTCCATAAAAATAGCATATGAAATGTTTAAATTAATTACGTCTTGTTCATTTTCATCAATCCGTCTTCTTGTGGTAAGAGAAGCCAAAAGTTGTGGTAACAGAAGCCAAAACATATACTTTTCGTGTTCAGTGTTACATGGGCGTATGACAAGGGTGTCGGTAGCATGTGTCTTCAACTGTAGGACATGGGAACCTACAAAAAATGAAACCTGACACAGGCACATACATATTTTTTATAGATGTGCATGCAAATATGTATATATCCATGTAACTTAATGAGTGGATTTAATGCACGCAACAAATTGGTCCATTATAGTTTTAAAATAAGTTTAGACTTTGGTGTACGCAATATAGCCTAAAATCTTACATTAAGAGCTCCAGGGTTGCAATGGGATGTTCTTTTGTCATAATGAGTGTCCACGGAGTGTCGTCATGTGTTTGGCATGCCCAAAAAAGCTAAAAATTTGAAGCATTCAGGACACTATCTTTGTTGGCACATGCTTCTATGTTGGAGACTGCTTCTACTCAGCAGTTAGGGAGTGACTTGCAAACTAAGAACATTTCACCATTATAAAGAGATGACATCAGGCCTTTAACAGTCTACACTTTTGCTCGAACTCAACTTTGTTCTTTGCTTCACGTGTCTGTTGGAAGGTCCACAGTAGAACATCCATCATTTGGTAATGACTCCCCTAAGATAAATTGTCGCGCATTTTCACAGAATTAGTCTTTTTTTTCAGATATCTTGCAAAGGACTTTATTTTACTTGTAGCATTTCTTCATACTTGGTGTGGAAAACATATGCAGTATTGTTTCTGTTTCCTCACCATGACCCCAGTTTGGTTCTATTTATTTATTTATTTTTGGAGAGTAGGCCTTAGCCTGGTGCAAGTGGGATTTGAACCTAAACCTCTTGCCCACTGCAAGGAGGTTTTACCACTAAGCTTCTCTTTGTTTCTACCGGTACGAAGGGAGCAATATATGTCTTAAAACCATAATAGAAACCAATCATCTTGGTTATTAGGTGAAACAACTAAGTTTTGTCTCCTCTTACTTACCATGTCCTGCTTCTTTATTTAATGTGTATCATTCTCCGTACTTGGTGTGGAAAACTGTAATGCACTATGCGATACTGTTTCCTCGCCAAGACCCTGTTTTTATGTATAAGAAAGGAGAAATTTATAATTCCATTATGGAAACCGATTATCTTGGTTATCTGGCGAAAATACTAAATTTTTGTTTATCTCTGCTTCTTTACCATGCCTCGCTTCTTTCTTGGTCCAATGCTTGATAACTATCCTTAACCTAGAGCGACTGTCAATGCACTGTCTTTTGGTCATCTCTGCTTAGCATTCTGAACTCCCAAAAGAAGAGGCCCATTCATAGCCCTTATTTCCATGCTATTATTCATCGGTGCTGTAAGCCTAAGAATTAAGGTGTAACACTGGCTATTTTTTGCATTTTAACTATAACTGTTTCAGCAGACCTCTCTCAGAAAATCAACTCCTAGCTTCCTCTGTTGGGAGCACAAATCTGTCTGAGCAATTCAAGGCTAATGTCTCTTTAAGTTGAATGGCTTCATCCATTGTTCTGATTTGAAAAGCATGAGTAGCCATTGTCTTTCGTGTAGTGCTCTGTTGCACTATAAGGGGCCAAAACTTATCAAATAAATTAGGGGCAGAAATTAAGGTCATATTAAAAAATAATGGTTTGGCAATGGAGGCCAATAAATGTGTCAATGAGGAGTAGCGATGGGATAATAATTAATTGACCGATGAGGAACTGAGGCAGGCCTAAACAGACTTTGATGGAGGCAATTAAGAAGGATGTAATGGTGGTTAATTTAACTGGGGATATATCCCTTAACAGAGCAGAATGGAAGAAACAAAAACATGTAGTCAACCCCAAAAATTTGGGACAAAGGAAATTTACTGTTGTTGTTATACTGAGGCATGAATATATTACAGCGTATGAGAAGTTTGTTATACCCCTTTTGCTTGATCTCTTCATGCAGGTGCATTTTTCATATGACCAATTGATAGATTACTTTGTAATTAAATAATAAATAAGAAGTCAAGATCATGATTGCTGAAGTTTAATAAGCAAGCCGTTGCAGATTCTGAATGTTGTCTATTGTGTATACACATACATTAATAAACACTCTACTTGTAGTAAAAGTGTCCAATTGAATGATCTGCAGTAAAAAAATATATGCAGTTTAGTGCAGTGAAACTCTCAAGTCTCTGTGGATAACCAATATCTCTAACTTTTGGTGGTGTAGAACTCTCTTGTTCATAAATTTAATTCAATTATTATCTATAAAAAATGTGTTCTTCGGAAGTATATCTGGATTTTTTTTCATGTCAGTTTCTACGTTTGTTACTTTATACAGGTGCAACAAACTCCGTATATGCTCCAGAGCCCTTTGATGTTGGGCGATTTCTGCAAGTAGATATTGTATTTGGTGATGAAAGAGCAACATTGACAACCACTGGTTCAATAGATCCTGGTTTGGTTCTCTATTCACTTGTTATCAACTGCAAGAAATTGAGCTTTAGTAATCTCATGCTTGGAACAGTTGTCTTCATATGAAACTCCATTCTTTATGTCGTACTAAAAACTTTAAATGTTAGTGGCATGTTGCACGGTTTCTGTGAAGCCTTTAAGAACACCAGCTTCGAAGTTAATTTGTGATGTAGCTCTACCACCATTTTTTCTCATGAAGTCTGGGAACATGGCCAAATTTAATATTGAAGGTCAGACAGGAAATATCACATCAAGTGGAATGATAAGCAAATTGTTCCCGTAGAGTCTAACAATAGAATGATAATTAAATCAAATTGAAGATCAACTTCTCTTGATATAATTGAGAGTGCCTACAAAAAAAAATCAAGTGCTTTTTAAGTTTCCTTGCCTACCAAGTGGTCACAGCATAGAATGCCACGAAGGAGCAAGTCCCCTGCATCTATGGTTTGAGGAATACTAATTAAGAATCCAAACCTCTGATCCTGATCTAAACACTTTAAAATCCTTGTACACAATTTTTTTTCTTTTGGTACTGAAAGCATATTTGCACCAAAATTTTAGTTGTAGACACTCGAAATCGTGCAGATAAACTTTAACGAAGTAGATTGTCAGTTTGATTTCCATATCATTGGAGTTGAGTCGGAAAAGGAACTCTTTAGAGGCTTATCTGTAATATATAGGAACCAAGTTATCACTATGTATGAGAAACTTTATGTAAAGAATCCCCATAGAATTCTTCCTATTGATTGGTTGGCAGATATCCAATTTATGATAACCAAATGAGGAATTTAACAACCAGTAGTTGACCATATCCCTTTCCTTTTGATGATAAACTTCACATGAAGTGCAAAAGGAGGCAGCATCAACTTTTCAGTATTTTAAAATAGCAGTTAGCCTAGTCATTACTGGTATTAAAGAAGCTCTATATAAACATATATCCCGATCTTCAATCCTGTTTCGAAAATTCTGACCTTTAAAAAAGAAAATGAAATAGTATTAGGAAGGACCTGAAAAAACTTTTGAAAGAAATAAGAAGTGGGGGAAAGCTAATTTTGAGGGAAGAATTAAGTCATTGAACCTCAATTGTATAGGACATGTTTGAGTACACGAAGTGTTTAACTTAAAGTTGTCTCTTACACTCTATTCCTATTTTTGTAATGTCATTCAGTAGTAACTTTTGATATTGCATTTCTTATTTGTAATAATTAGATACTTACCATGCGTTCTGCAAGATGTTTGTAAAAATCTTAAATTACTATCTGCGTCTGCGACCATCATTTAACATCTCAACATAATAACTTTTCATAGTTTGCTTGGTCCCCCCAAGAAATTGGTTTTGTCCCTGAAAAGTTCATCCCCACATATGAGATAACATGATAACTTGTATTCAAAATAGTTCATATGATTATAGAACAATAGAATAATATCTGACAAATGTCTAACTCAGAAATCCAATTTAATCAAACTGATGAATCCGACAAAAACCATATAAATATTGGTCCATTGTCAAGAAGGGTCGAGCTGAATATGACATGGAGATGTATTGAACATGTCCAACATGAATTCAATTGTGTAATGTCTCATATCTGTGTTAATTACCAATGCAATATGGATATGCCCGTCTTCTCAAAGTCTCGGTGCATGCATCAGAGCTTTGACCCTAATTTATGTAATTTTTTTTGTTGTTCTTGGAAGAATTGGCTCGTTCAGTTATATAGCTGTTTTCCCCACACCAATGCCGAGCTAACGTGATTTAGAAGAAGGGAGGAAAGGAACGGTCTCGGATGGAAATTAATGTGAGAAAACTTTTAGCACTGATTGCGAAGACCAGTGCCTATAATTAGATCAAATCTCATTTCAATTGATTCTATTACTTTATCTTATTCATATTGATATATAATCAAGTGAGAGCCAACTGTACCACAGGGGTAAAGCTTATTACAGTTATGCAGGAGGTTTGGGTTTCACAGCCTGCTCATGCCAGGCTACTACTTTTTTTTCCTAAAATTTAATATTATATGACCTAATCATTTGATACTTCGATGTCATCTTTTCAGCTTTGAGATCTTATCTCTCATGCATTCCCGTAAATAAGGTCCTATCCTTTTTCTTAATTTCCGTAACTTGTCTCTTAGGTAGTTATTTGGTTAGCCATCTGATGTGAAACATATGCGTGTGTAAATCAGAAATTAGTGACAAAGCAAACTTCGCTACGTTCCATCAACAAAATGATCTTAGGTAGGAAAATAGTTGAAACAAATAATGAGATAGATGGATTTTGACAAAATATCGCGGTTGCAGTTGTACCGTTCTAATCTCAAATAAAATAATGCAACTACTTAGTTATGATGGAAAAACTTGTACAATCAATATATATGATCAACAAACACAAAGTAGCAGATGCACACGAACTAATGATATAGTGGCAGCAGATTAACTTGATAAAATAATAGAGGCGGTTGTCAACTCACAAATAAATAGACCGTGTTAAAGAAAATTTATCTACTGGTGATTACAGAGATATCACTGACTAGTAGTTGGTATTGATGCGTAGAGCTCGTCGCCACGATCGTAACAATACCAAGATTACCTGAATCGGACTCCGGATGTGAAAATTCCAGCCCGAAAACCATAGAAAGATGTTTGTTACTGTAGCTAGTGGATCCGGATCGAAATATTGTAGCAGTGGGGTTTATCACTTAAATCCAATAACGCCTTTACTTTAAGCTGGTTATGGATGCGGGCTGGGTGTGGATTTGAACCCGAACTCCTTTTTGTTTCTTCTTCTTACAGGTGCAGTTTGAGGCTTCTGCAGATGAAGCCGAGGATAGTCTTGATCGGAGGTGACTTGGCTCGAGCAGGATGAGATCTGGAGCTCGTCAATTGGTCATAGTCGAGGAGGTGGCGATGGAGGGCATTGCAGGTGGAGGAGGAGGGGCAATAGAGTTTGGTGACGAGGAGGAGTGGGTCTGATTGCTCGCGGTTGGGCACGGGATGAGGGAAACTCGGTGTTGTTGGGTGTTGGCATTAACGATGAGGTTGATGGTAGTTGGCGATGTCGTTGTACCAGCGAGGTGGCACGGTGTCGCGGTGGCCAAGAACTAGGGGAAGAGGGATGAGTGAACGGTTCTTGTCGCTGTGAGGAGAAATAAAGATGATAGCGATTTGGGATGTTTGCTGTTTCTTGGCTGTGGAGTTGCACGGAGGGATGGGGGAAGGTTATGGGTGTTGTTGTTGTTGATTTTCAGAGAGCTAAAAGATGAGGGTGCTGTTGTTGGAAGATGAGGAGATGATGTTGGTGAAGGCGGTTCGTGCTGGCGACTGGGGGAGAAGGAAAGAGAAAGGATAGGGATTAAGGTTTTCTTTAGAGGAGATTAAAGAGTTTAATCCTAAAACAAATTTTGATAACAAACTCAAATAACAATTTGATTTTTAAAAATATTCTTCATTGATCATTGTCGGTACAATAGGGCCTTTATATAGGCTTTTATAAAATTGAGTCCAACTCAAACTCAAATTCCTAATCTAAATAGAATTACAATCCAAATAAAAAACTGAAAAATACAAAAAAATAAAGAAAGAAAAAAAATTCTACTACTACTTCAACTTGGACTGGGTTGGATCTGTCTCTTCAATTTTTTTCATCCCGAGTAGATGTCTGCATCACCATCGAATTAGCCAAACCAATTACGTTGGCCCATAAGTTGGATCACTATATGTTGTGGCATTGTGGCTCATCCATTACATGACAATCCAACACCTCAAGCCCATGATACTAACCTATTCTTAAAGGTACCAGAATTTTTGTTATTTAATTCCCCTTTCGAATTCGCTTCACATGAAAAATCTAATTTATCCATTACTAGGAACAAGCATGTTATGCCTTTATGTAGATTATGACTTCATTGATTACTGGTAACATGCACATCTTTTGGTAGATTATGATTACATACAATGCTTGATCCAATTCATCTCATGATGTATCTAATTAGTATAACTAAAATGGCTGTTGTAAACAATTTATCTGACAATTTGACTAAGAATCTCTCCAATTGTTCCGACCATCAAACGTATGTGGCCATTGTCCTTGTTGGAGTTGTCTCATATCCAATTTAGCATCTAGGCGGACTTTGTGCCCGATGGGCCGAGATTAGTTAGTGATGTGGGCTACAAATAATAGGTAGTGTCAGGGTTTCTTTGTAGCACTGTATATATAATATCTAGGTTAGATGAGAGGTGGTTTTGAAAAAGATGTGAATCAATGAGATAAGAGGGAAAGGGTGAGGTGAGAGAAACTTGATTCTCTTATGCTCCTGTAATTGTTTCTTTCTCATAGTAGATTTCACATCGATGATGCCCCGTGGATGTAAGCTATGTTTGGCCGAACCACGTTAAATCTTATGTCTTCTTGTTTGTGATTTTTTGTCATCTTGTACGCTCGAGGTTATTGATCTCATAACGTATTGAGATCGTCAGTAGAAAACTCAATCCTTAACAAGTGGTATCAGAGCTACAATGATGGATCTGTGTCTGAGTGCTCAAGATGGAGGTGGAGATGTCGATTCGATGCTGATTGGTGGAGGCATTAAGGTGAAGAAAAAGGAAAAAAAAGTTCAGGTCTATTGCAAGTGAAAGATCGATGACTGTCAGAGTACATCGATCAAAGTGGAGCCATCGAGGTTCATGGATGATTAGATTTGGTTTGTGCGCAAGGCCGGCAGTGGTCGAAAGGAGACGCTCGGATGGTCACTAATGGCAGGCAGCGAGGCGAGGTAGACAAACTTACAGTGGTCATGCAAGGCAGTCTCGTGGTTGCACGTGTAGCAGCATTGATCTGAGCGTGGATCATTAAATTAGAAGCGGATTCGAGTGATCTAAGAGTCAAACCCAACGTTTTTCAGCATTCTGGATGCAATAGTGGATGTGGATCGAGGAGATTCTAATGTTTGAAACAGGTTTTGTACATCGGCAAGGAATCGATGGAGATCACAGAGACCGGGTATAAGTCAGAGTTGCGATGGGCTAGTTGTGATATGGTGAGATCATTGTGAATATGGTGAATCTATCAAGTTTGGGATCATCAACAACAAGGTGCTGGAAAACATTAATACAGTGATGATTTTGAGCTGATGATTACTGTAAGGAAGACCATAATAGTGTGTTGGCGAGGAGCCCAATAAGATCATGATGGTTATGTGAAGACGGTTAGTCTCAAAGAAGAAAACATTGATGGAAAGGTGGACCATAACCAATGATCGATGGAAGACCATGACGACGACAATATTTGTGTAAGGTTGGTAAGACCATGGCGGGATTTGATGGTGGTTGCCTCAAGACTGAAGGTGAGCCTAATGCCGGGAAGGCACCACAAAGCAGGTATTAGCTGATGGCAGTGGTGATGCGAAGGAAAGTTTTCAACCCAAGTTTAAATGTGCAGGAATACAAGCGTGAAGTGACACAATTGGTGCATGCATGGCTTGTAACTTCAAGACATGGTTCATATTTGAAGTGGATGACGAGAATAGCAGAGTATCTCCAAGTTGTGTGGCTCAACGGATTTGAGTCAAGGTGCAGACTGTTGGGGTTGTCTCAAATACAATTTAGCATTCAGGCGGACTTTGTGTCCAATGGGCTTTTTGGGTCGAAATTATTTAGTGATGTGGGCTATTACTAAATAATAAATAATGCTAGGTTTTTTTTGTAGTACTATATATAATCTCTCTAGGTTAGATGAGGTGGCTTTAAAAAAGATATGAATCAATGAGATGAGAGGGTGAGGTGAGAGAGAAACTTGATTCTCTTATACTCTAGTAATTATTTCTTTCTCAAAGTGGCTTTTCACATCGATGATGCTCTGTGGATGTAGGCTGAGTTTGGCCGAATTACGTTAAATCTTGTGTATTCTGGTTTGTAATTTTTCTCATCTTGTATGCTCGAGATCATCGATCTCACATCGTGTTGAGATCGTTTGCAGAGAATTCAATCCCTAACAAGCTATCATATTCATTCTTGTATATGGTCAGACCTTGCAAATCTAATTTTGAATAACAAAATTTTATTAGTAAAACGATGGCTCTATTCTTGTGCTTGTTCATTCAAATAGGATAAAAGGATCTGCTTATTGAGCATCACGTACGCTCCCAGCAACAAAAGGTTGCATCTAACTCCAATTAGTCTTATAATTCGTCCACCTAATATTGGCCAATCAAAGTATGTGAACTGCTTCTTGAACAGTATGGACGTCTTAGATCCTAAGACTAACTTGTATAACTGTGAGAACTGTGTCTATCAATGACTGTCAGTTGATAAATACGTGTTCGGTTTTGACATCTTTCAGTGAATTCATACACTTTTATCCAAGTGCAAGATCTCATCTTGTATAGAAAAAATTATCATGACCACTAAATACATGCAACAACTTTCATGACTAATCTTCCCTGAGAAAGTGGTAACTATGACAATATAGGTGCAAGAATAATTTGTAGCTGAATAAGTACAGATTTGTGCAAGATACAAGATAGTGTTTCCTAGTTCTAATAATTAATTCTTAATCAAATAAATTCTTCGTTATGCATGGTATAAATAATAATCGAAATTATATGGGTCAAATGCATATAATATGTTTATGGTTGGACACTATAACTAGCAATGTCACACATGCACATTCATTGTCAGAGGCCAGTCTATAAACTCTGTATTCTCTTCATGCCAGTGGAGGATTACCTGATGCAATTCCTGTAACAATAATCCTTCTCCAAAATGATTATCCCTGTGCACCTTACAAATAAATAGTTTTAATGTATCTATTCACAGATGAAATCTGCTGTAGCCTTAGTTTTTCTTCTTTCTTTTTCTCCCCGTGTCTTCTGGTCACTCTTCCAACTCGTAGCTAGATGCAATAACTCTTACCATAGGAGTAGCTGTGAGTAATCTCATATATATTTAGGATAAAGTTTAGACATAACCATCAGTAGCATGTAGGCGTGTAATAACTTTTTAACTACAATTTTTTGGATTGTCTCGTGATCTTAATTATTTATTGGTGTGTATTGTGATCCTTAACCTAATGCATAAAGGGATCTTTCAAAGTGATCATATTAGCCATTTAGCCTTGGAACCTAGGAATTCTCAAATGAAGCATATCCTTATATGACTACAACAACAACAACTAAGCCATTTGTCCCAAGTATTCGGGGTAGGCTACATGAACCAAAAGAGAATTACGCCGGATCGGCCACATAGATCAGCTTTCTCCACTTATTCCTATCGAGCAATATGTCTTCACTAAGACCTTTAGCCTCTATATCTTATCGTATTACCTCCATCCATGTTTTCTTCAGTCTCTGCTGCGCTCTTTTAACTTGCCCTAATTCGATACCTCTACTCGTCAGACTGGCGCATATATAAGTCTACGTCGCACATAACCAAACCATCATGGGCGGTTTTCTCTCATCTTCTCTTCTATAGAGGGTACGACTATCTTAGTACAAATATCCTCATTTCTCACTTTATCTCTCCCCGTGTTATCACATATCTAACGGAGCATCCGCATCTTTGCTACATTCATTTTTTGGGCATGATTTCTCTTTATATCCTAATATTCTGTGTCATATAACAAAACTGGCCCAATAGCAGTTCGATAAAACTTTTCCTTCAGTCATAACGAAATATTACGATTACATAAAACTCCTGTTGCGCTCCTCTATTTCAACCAGCTGGCGATTCTATGGTTGACATCATTATTGATCTTCCCATCCTTTTGAATAATAAACCCAAGTACTTAAAATGACTGCTCATCGATATTTCTTGACCATTTAGTGTCACAATATCATAATCTCAGATTCTCTTTTTACAGAATTTACATTCCATATACTCTGTTTCGCCCCTATTTAATCTAAAACCTCGAGATTCTAGAGTTTACCTCTATAACTTCAATTTTGCATTTACCCCAGCTCTCATCTCATCGACTAGGACAATATCATCAGCAAATAGCATACACCTCGGTATCTCATTCTGAATAGCTCTAGTAAGCTCATCCATCACTATGACAAATAAGAATGGACTCAATGCAGATCCTTGATGCAATCCAATTGTGATAGAAAAATTACTTGTTATGCCTTCACAAGTTCTGACATTTGTCACTACTCCATCGTACATGTCCTTAATTATGTCAATATATTTGATGGGGACTCCCTTTTTCATCAATGTCTACCATAATACTTCTCTTGGCACCTTATCATTCTAAATCAATAAAGACCATATGCAAATTTCTCTCTCTCGAAATCGCTCTATAAGTTGACGAAGCAAATTATTAGCCTCTGTCGCCGATCACCCCGGCATGAACCCAAACTGGTTCTCTGATATTTTAACATTCTGTCTTAACCTGTGTTTAATTACCCTTTCTCAAAGCTTCATGGTGTGATACACTAGTTTGAACAACTCTGCATATCACTCTTGTTCTTATAGAGAGCTACTAGGGTACTCTTCCTCCACTCATTTGGCATCTTTTTAGTTAGCCAGGTCTTATTAAAGATATTTGTCAGTCATCTCACGCCCACCTCACCTAAGTATCTCCATACCTCAATAGGAATTCCATCCGGGCCTACAGCTTTCCTTGACTTCATCCTCTTCAAGGTCTCTTTAACTTTAGATTCGCTAATTCTGCGCATATAATTATGGTTCATATCTTGGCACTGAATGGTAAGGTTATCCAAATCTTGAGTAGAACTATCATTGAACAATTTGTCAAAATACTCTCTTTATCTTTCTTTGACCTTCTGATTCTCGTCTTTGACACATCTCACAATACATAAGTCTCTAGTCTTTCTCTCCCTTATTCGAGCAATTATATATATATATACACACTTTTCAACCTCTTTGGTGTCCAACTTCTTATACACTTCTTTGTACACTTTAGTTTTTGCATTCTGAACAACTTTCTTAGTCTCCTTCTTGGCTAGCTTATACCTCTCAAAACTCAGTCCATTATAAATTTTTTTCAAATCTCTGTAAGAGTTTCGTTTGATCTTAATGGCAACTTTTATCTCTTCATTCTATCATGATATGTCTTTACATGGTAGAGCACCACTTCGTAACTCATCAAGTACATCTTTAGCTACTCTTTTAATGCAACTAGCAATTTTGTTTCATGTTGTATTGGGATCATCTTGGGCTTTTCAATCTGCTTCATGTACTACTCGATCTACAAAAACTCCTTAGTTACCTTCTTTTAGCCGCCGCCACTTAATCTTAGGATCTAGCTTACATTTAATTTTTTTTAAATTTCCTTCTAATCCGGACATCTAAAATTAAGAGTTTATGTTGGGTTACTACACTCTCACTCAGTACTACGTTATAATCCATACAATAATCTCTATCTACTTTTTTAGTTAAAAAGAAATCTATTTAGCTCGCACTTGATCCACTTCTAAAAGTGATCAAGTGAGACTCTCTCTTCTTAAACTAAGTATTCGCTAAGATCAAATCATAGGACAATAATCTAGAATCCAGTAACCTGGTTCATTTCTTTTCCCAAAACTAAATCTTTTATGTATGTTATCAAACCCATAACGACTAGTTCCTACATGCCCATTGAGGTCACCACTTATGAAAAGTTTTTCTTTAATGGGTATGTCTTGCACTATCTCATGTAAATCCTTTCAAAATTTACGCTTATTAGACTCATGTCACTCATCAAGTCCTACTTGTGGTGCATAGACACTAATAATATTAAAATCTCCCTACTTAAAATAAGTTTAACTAATAAAATCTTATCACCTTTTCTCTACCTCCACTACATTCTCAAGCAATTGTTTATCTATGATCATACTCACCCCATTACGATTTCTATTTCTACCAGTATACCAAAGTTTATAACTCCAAGGCTCTATAATTCTAGCTTCTTCATCCACCCACTAGTTTCCTGGACACACAAAATACTAACATTCTGTCTAACCATAACATCAACTAACTCTGCTAATCTGCCTATAAGAGAACTTATGTTTCATGATGCTAACCTAATTCTATATTCATGAGCTAACTTCTTTGCTCTTACCTGCTCATAAAAGTGTGGTAACCTTTGCTCATTTGACATCACATCCGAGCGCCGATGTGGCGCTCATTTCTGGACGACGACCTAACAACCCTTGCCCACTTTTCACTACACCCGGGTTTCAATGCAACGCGTCACTCAGTAGGGAACACCCCAATGAAATTTAGTTCTTGGTTCATATTCATAGTATTGATAATATTTTACGTTACGGCTGTCACAGGTCTACCACAACCCTCCTCCTTTATCTTAGCTTGGGACAAACAGTGAACGGTGCAATGGCGGAGTTATATCCCTATATGACTGAAGTACCATAATTTATCTCTGTATTTTGTCAAATATGAACCCAAACTGGTTGAACCATACATATCTTAAACTGACCTTTGATAGCATTTTGTAATTCCATTATTATGGGAGACTACCACTATTGAATTTCTTCTTGTCATCCATTTCTACAGTATAATTTTTGTTTCTCATGAATTTAGTTAAAATTTATTTTCTTTGGTTGCTGAACAGCTGCAGGACTGGGAAGCTATGTGGAGGCGCTTGTACGGAAACCTGAAACTGAGTTTAATGTACGGTTTCATCTTTTCTGCCCACTCAACATCTAACTAAATAGTCATCTTGCAACAAATTGAGGGCCTTCCCTAGATAGATGATTTTAGTGATTTTAAGTTTGCTTGAGATGCATCTAGTTAGGGCAATTAGCTGTTTACAGCGTATTGTTTGCATGTCCAGTTAAAGTAGTTTTTCCTCTTTTCATCTGACCTTCTATATTGTGATTGATTTATTTTTGTTTTCTTAATCCTAAGAGGGCGAATTACCACTCTGTTGTGAGTGCAGACTTGAATACCTGATGTCTTTCTTTTCATAGGCATTTAAGGTGTCAGGTATTTTGTCTGTACGTATATTTTGTCTTAAATAAATATAATTCCTTATAACCTTCCTAACTTTCATCCATCTGTATAGCATATGTGTCTGACGGGTTGCTGATGGGTTGCATGAACACAGTTTGATAGGTCAACAAATTTAAGTACCCTTCCAAGCCAACTGCTTATAGGTTTAGTCGCAAGTTCCATTCCTTTTTATTAGCTCCCTTGGAAGAGAACTTTGTAACATCTCAGGGTTGATGCACTTTATAGCCAGTAGTAACATCTCAGGGTTGATGCCTGGTTGCAAATCTGTCATATTGGTTACTTACGCATAGTATTCTTCAGCTCGAAGGAAGCATTACTAACATCCCACCATAACTAATTTGTATCATCTGAAAAGTTTCATAGTTTCTATCTTGGAATTGCTGATCCAATGACATTTTCCACTTTATGAAACTAAAATTTCTAGTTCGTGTCAGGTCCTTGCATCTACATAGAAACATCATGTCCTGCTCAAAGTATTGTTCCTACCTTGTTTTATCCTAGGACTTCCATAAATTTATCTGCACTGTCTTATCCCCATTCCACCCAAATCCAAATATCCTTTTACTAGGACATTCTAGCTGTAATGCATTCTGTAACTATCTCTTATTCTGTACATTTCCTATTTTCCTGTTAGAATATTGGCCACTTCCTTTATTGTTAGCATTTCTCAACTGCTGCTTGCTGTAATTGTACACAAGCACATAGTTTAACAGAATTCTGTGCTCTTCTCATGTAGGCACATCCTTGCAAAACTTTGATGTGCAAATTGCAGATAGTAGTTGACAGTGACTACCATTATGCTCCTTACATATGTTCTTTCTTCATTGGTTTCTTTGCAATTTTCGTTTTTCAAGGCTTGGAATAGTTACGGTCTTGGAAAAATAATAGTTGTCTAGTGGTGATGAGCCCATGGTTTGCTGATGAGTATGAGGACCATGACAGATAGAACAAAAATCATTAATATAGGACGGATATAAGGTTGAGGGACACTTACAATGGGATGCAAATCAGTCAACTATGCCTTTGTATGGAACACTTTCAGAGTTTAGAATAAGAAATGTTTGTCTCAACCCACACCTACACCCCCCCAACCACCACCACATCACCACCACAATTTCTTTATTGACCGGGCCTCACACATTTGCCTCATCTGTTATATCGTGTGTCGGGTGCAAATGAATATGGCTAATGCGCATCGTATCTGATTTCGTATTCGATTTTTGGATGCGGATATCCATTTAGAATATGAATATGGATATGGTAATTGTAAAAATATCCGATATATCCGAATACATATTTGAATATATCGAATATATCTGAATATAACTATAGTTCAAGTACACTAAGTACTAGATGATGTGATATTCATGTTATAGAAAGTTATACCCATGTGATTTTGTATAGTTTTAACATTTTTCACATAAAAGTACCAAAATTAAGAGTAAACTCATTTCCCCTAGTTTTTCTTGTTCATATTCGCTAACATCCGACGAATATCCGACAAATATCCAAGTCCGAATTCATATCCGACAAATATCCAAGCCCGAATTCATATCCAACAATTATGGTTAGTAGGTTAAGATATCTGTATCTGAATCCATATTTACTAAAGAAAACAAATACGAATATGAGAATGCCTATATCCGCTCCGTATCTGATCTGTTTGCACCCCAAATCGCGTGCTTGAAGTGATTGGTTGGCTGACGACTTTATTCTTCCCTTCACAATCAAGGTGCAGTACTTCTGTACTCTGCATTCAGTTTTTGTAAATATAATATTTAAAAACATTTTGTCTTGATCTTGCCTCTTTTGACTGAGTTTAAGGGTCCAATTTAAGTACATCAATCTATAACTCATAAATTAAAGGACTTCTATTTTTCTCTGATTTTCTATTATTGATTGCGTTTAAGGGGACCAATTTAGTTACAACAATCTATATATAACTTCTATAGATAACTTGAGAATTTTTTTGGGCCCATGAATCTGTATTTAATATAAAGGATCTGATCATCTACTGTTGGCGAGGGATGTGTTAATGGAAGGTAATGGTGGCATGAGTCTTGATTTTATTTTTGGTTTTTCAGATTTATAGTATTAACTAAAGGTGTATTCGATGCATATTTTCTGAGTACCGGTGTATTCATGCATCTATCTTGGTATGTCCTACACCAAGGCATCATGCTTCATATTGTCTTAAGTATGCTGACACCCCTGCATGGATAGCAGTTTTATATTTGTCCTGCTCGCTTATTTGAATTTACCAGTATCAAGATTTTAAATCAAATTTAGAAAATATTTTAGCATAACTATACGATTTAATAAGTCTCTTTTATTAGGAATTGGGTATTTTATCTATTTAGTACTTTATTAAGTGGTTTATAATTTATTACTAGTCTCGGAACACCACGTTCCTTTCAGCTGCATTATTAACATAGAAGGCTGTGCAGCTCAAGAAGAATATGATTTTCTGATTAAATTTTTATTTAAGAGGTCATTAATTTCCTTTTTACAAAGTCTAAGTATTCTTTATTCATTTGGTAAGGTCTTGCTTTAGAAGAAATATTATTCTCATTAAAAGATTTTTCATAGGGTAAAGAAATAATATGTTATTTTCTTTCCCAAAAGGCATTAGGTAGATTACTACATATTTGTAAGTTAAAATTTTCTTCAATTTGTTTAATTTTTTGTTAGATTAGACTAGATTATAGTTGTTTTGTTATATTTGTCTTAACAACTTTTTCTTAAGAAATTAATTTGATTTTCTTTTAGATAGATTTCTTGATTTCATTTAGAAGTTAACTATAGGATTTGTTATAAATTCAAAGATAATATTAGTCCTTTATAACAAGTAATTATGCCTCTTTCATCAATTTGTTTAATTGGCATAAGTTTTCTTAAGAAAGGAGTGTCTAATATTACATGTTGTGATATTTCTTTTACTATTATAAAATATAAAGGAATACAAACTTTATTTTTATAAATATTACATCAGTAACCTATATGATGCAGTTAATTCTTTATTATTAGCAACACTTAATGTTTGTGCAGTGTATTCACAGTATTTTAGTGGTATTAATCCTTTTTATGCAATTAAGATCAGCACCACTATTTACAAGTGCTATTAAATATTGTATAAAAACTCATTATTGATAAGTAGGTTTATCTTTATATACCATTTTTGGGTTATTATAAATTCATGATTTGTAAGAATTGATTATTTTGAGTAGGAGATTCATACTTTGGGGTACAACTTCTTTATCCAATTCTCCATTCAATTCTTCAATTTTTTTATCTTTATTCTATTCTAATTTAACTAGTCTTGAATTTATTATTTCATTCTTCTTTCTTAAATTTTTTACTTTTGTTTTTAATGTATTAATTTCTTGATGTAAGTCTTGAATAGTTATGGTTTTTTTCTTTATGTTTATTTTTTTCTAGAACTTCAGAAAGTCTATAAATATTATCTAATTTACGAAATTTTTCTTCTTCTTTAGTAGTGATATTAACTCTATTATTTTATTCTTTATTATTTTATCCATTTCATTATTCACAATATACTCTAATAAAATCTTTCTTTCATCAGTAGTTAGGACATAAAGTCCATTCATTTTATTATAGACTTATAATAATTTAATTGATCAAGTGTACAATATTAACCATCACACTCATGACAATTTTCTTCTTTAGAAGAGGTAGAAGATTGATCCTCTTCAGATGTAAAATTTGATCAGAATTAATTATTATTTTTATAATGTTCTACGAAGATTTCATCTTCGATTTCTTCAATTTTCTTTTTAGTATAACATCTGTTAGCATAATGGCCTAACTTGCCACATTTATAATATTTTATATTCTTTTTCTTTTGCTTCTTAGTTTTTACATTTTCTTTTTTTTGAAAAGGTTCTTTTCGTTCTTTATCTTTCTTCTTATTATAAGTTTTATATCTTTTATTAATTTGAGAAGGTTTTATAGGGTCACTATTCTTTTTCTAAATTTCTTATATTTAGGGAGTTTTGGTCCATTTATGACAAATTGCCTACAAAATTCTCCTAACTGCTTTCTTTCAGAAAGTCTCTGGACCTTTAATTGATGTCTTAGTTTTAAGTCATTACATAAGGCTAGTCTTTCTTGGATACATGAAGTAATATGATATTGTACCATTATTTTTATTTCTTAGAGTTTTTCTAACTCTCTCAGTAAAGAGATTTGGTAAGCCATCAATTAACTTAGATTTTCAATGCACATTATTAGCATCATTAAGTAGCATTACTCTACTTAAAAAAGTATCTTTATACCATCTAAAATGAGTAAAGTTGGACATTTAAATTTTGCAGAAGAGTTCTATTCTTCTCTCCATGGTCTGTGACTCATCCAGTGAAGTATTCTAAAATAGTCATTATTAATGTATACACCGCATCTTGTGTTGGAATATTGTTTTCTGTTTAATGACATTAAATATTTTTAAATTTTGTTCTAACATGATACAATGATCCAACCAGCATTTTAAAATGCCAATAAAATCACAAGTTAAAAAAATTAGCTATATCTTTATCAGAATATTATTCTGTTTGCAGACTGTAGCATACATCATCATCCTATGTAACTAGTCATGGATTACCTTTTCGGAAGCACTATAAATAATCCATTCATGAATGATTTTTTCATGATAGGAGTTCTGAACTAAATTATCTTCTTCAAATAATATATCCATTGGAGTTGGTCTTTATAATAATATTTGTTAGCCCTTTTTCGTGGGCTTAAAATCAAGTTTATTAATTTCATTATGTTTCATGCTTTCTTTAAAAGAGTTTTTGATATTGGCTATTTGATTTAAATCAAGTTCATCATTTGATATTTCTGATATTGGTTCATCATGTCAGAGTCGGATGAATTACCCTGAATAGTATTTAAGTTTGTTTTTTTAATTGTTCTATTAGAGAAGTAATTTCTTCTTTTTTTAGGGATAAAATTTAAATCCACTGGCCTCAGGAGGTGATTTTATAGGAGCATAATCTGTTTTACCTTCCTGTTTATTAAAGGAGTTTCTAGTTGAGCAACTTGATTATTTATTAGCATTTCTATGGCAGATTCTATTCTAGTTAATTGTTACCCTAAAACTTAGACATAAATATTTGTATAATTATTTTGCTTAATTATTTTTTGTAATTCTTTTATTATTTCTACCATATGATCAATTAAAACTTTATTAAGGCTACTGCTTCGTTGAATCAAAGCAGTAGTGAGTTTTATAGTTTCTCTTGGGGATACATTGCTTTTATTTTCTACCATTTATGGTAGCCCAAGATTTATAATGTTCTTCTAAAATATTAATTTATTAATTTCATCATTTATATACGTTTCTATGAACCATTCCGAGAAGAATCTTAACTTATTTATTTGAGTAAGATGTTCATAATATTTATCTTATAATAGTATCTTATCTCAATTGGAAATGTTTCTTAAACCATTGTTTGAAATGAATATTTTCATTATATTCTTCGTTTAAAAAATTTCTTATAATACTTCCTGGGTAAAATCCATTAAATATGAAAAATCTATATGTGACTGTGTAGGAGAACCCGGATTAGGTTTCTCGTAAATTGGATGAGCTATTGAAGAATTAGAAACCTTATTCCTTGAACTTCTAATTCTTTGTCTCTTCTATTTCAAACAATAAATCTTGATCTCTTCTGTTATTATTAAAACTTCTAACTGATTGATTTTCAAAGTTAGAATTTTTAGAATCAGAGATTCTATTTGTTTTGGATTAAATTTGACTTCTACTTCTTCATCTTCTGTCTGAATTATTTGGTCTAGGTTGTTTCTATTATAAACTTAGGAGGAATGAAAGAAGTTAATAATCAATTTTGTGAAAATTTATTTCTTCTCATTTTAAATTATTTTTAGCTATATTGATGATAATAAATTTGTTTCAACCAGTGTTATTTTTCTTGATTTAGTTATTTTTTTAGCTTAGGTGTTAATGTATTTAGAACCATTAATGGATTCTAAAAATTACTGCAATGGTTTCAGATTCAGGCGCAAAATTATATCCATGTGTTTTATATTTAAAGTTACTGCCTCTAATATATTTGGATATTTAAGGATAGACTTAAATTGGATAGACATAAAATAGACTGGACTATATCAAAAGCTAGTTTGCATGACTCTTATTAAGGATTGAATATAATCTAAACATCTAGCATCTCTTAGTGATTAATAAGGATGTATTTTACCCTTGAAGTGTTAAAAGTTTTAAGGCTATATGATTAGTCCGATATGAATAAAATTATATTAATTAATGAAGGATGATAAGTCAGTCTTCATTTAATAATTTGATTGATTGTTCATTATTATCTACTTGAATTTTTTTTATAGTTTTAATCCTACGAAAGATTTAAAATCAAACATTCCTATGTTCTAAATTTCTTTAGCTGGACTTTAGGGGTGACCATTTATTAAGTCTTCTATTTTTGTAGAATATCTATAAATTAGAATTCATAACAGATTACTTTAATCAGATTTGTAGAACTAGAACCTATTAGGCCCATAGAAAGGTTTAGAGTAAAACTATCCTATACTCTTTTATGTAACTAGTAAAAAGAATAAAACAAAAGGTTAAAAATCTACCTTGTTACATCTACCTAACCTTGACTAGTTTAAGATTGTAAAAACTGATGCTAGCA